>QKWP01002352.1:3447-56532 GCA_003550325.1 Gigaspora rosea
AAAAAAAAAAAAAAAAAAAAAACCGATATTAAGACAAACAAAAAAAAATTTAAAAAAAAAATAAAACTTAATTTAAGATAAAACTTAATTTAAAAAAAATAATAAAAAGTAATTTGAAAACCAAATCAATAATATAAAAAAGTAATTTAAAAAAAAACAAAAAAAAATCAATAATGTAAAAAATGTGCTTTTTTACTTTATTTATTTAGTTTATTTATTTATTTACTTATTGTTTTTCTTGTGTTCTTATCAGCAGGTAAGTTGCTTTATACAAAATAAAGATCTAACTTGTTATAAAGATCATTTTTGTTATACAAATAAACATCTGACTTTTCAAAAAATTACCTGTTGGTTATACAAATTTAAACATATGACATACCGGTATTGAATAATTATATAATAAATCTATACAAAACTGGATCTTAGTATTATATATATTCTTCGGGGTCCTATCATAGCTATTTGATCGCTATAATTGATTAAAAAGCTATGATCGATCATAAAGTTTAATTGATTACAATTAGAGATTCAAACTTGATTTGATCAATTATAATTTTTTGATCGATTATAATGATCATAACCTGATCAATCATATGTATAATTAGCAAATCTGATATTTTCATATGCCTGTGGTTCCAAAAATATAATAAGAACAAAGTCATACAATACAATAATAGTACTAAGTTTGGCAACTATTATGCAATACAGATGATAATCAATTAGTAAATTCAAGATTATAACAAATTAAAAAAAAAACAAAAAAAAACAAAAAAAAAAAAAAAAAAAAAAAAAAAAACAAAAAAAAATTAATAAATAAAATATAGAAAAAAATTGTTTATAGAAATTAAAAAAAATCTATTTAAATTATAAATTAAAAAAGAAACTTTTATATAAATTAAAAAAAATTATTTAAATTAAAAATATATATATATATTAAAAAAAAAACCAAAAAATTTTGCCAGTTAATCAATCTTCAAGATCTCATGTAAAGTTTTAACTCAAAATTTTGAGTTAAAAACTTTACAGTAATCTTAAATTTAATTGACCGGCAAAAGTTTTTTATTTAATTTTTTTTTAAATAATTATTTTTTTTTTAATTGTTTGTTTAAATTTTTATTTTAATTAATAATTTAATTTATCAAAATTTAATTATGCCAAAAAATTGTTATAGTCTGTTAAGAGGAAATAATATTGTGTCATGTATAGTTAGTGTTCCAAATCGTTAGTTGAAAAACCAACTAGTTGGCAGCTTTTCAACTAGTCGATTTAAAAAAATTTAAACAACTAATCGACTTATTATCAACTAGTTCGATTACAATTAATTGTTAATTATAAACTAATCATAACTAGTTATCATCACTATAATTTATACTGTATTAATCTAAACAACTATTATTATTAATCGTAATGATATAACAGAAATCACAACTATTGATTGGTAATTCTTGGGTTGAGATGTATCTGGTGTGCATATTTTTATTTCAACTTTGCTAGTTTTCAATATGTTTTACACCAACTGGGTATCCTCCAAAACATAAAGGCACTATTCTTCATATATAATATGAATTGCTCTAGGTACCAATTATAGAGTCAGTACTTTACTTATAGTTGTTATTTTTCAATTTTTACTGACTGAAAAATGATTGGTATGATTCTTGAGGTAACTGGTTAATAATAATAATTATAAATGATATTAATAATTTTAAGCGGCTCTTTTAGTGTTACATATTTCTTTTTTTTTAATTATACTTGAATCATTTTTATATATTATATTTGAATTAACCTTTTTTTTTTACCATTAAATGATAACTATTTTTAATCAAGTTTATAGTATATAATCTATTATAGTAGTTCTTGAATCTATTATCTGTTTTTATATTAAATTTAATGGATATCTGTTGGATTTTATTATTAAATTTAGTATTATATACAAATCCAAGTTATATTGTGGTTATAATATTCTGCAAAATATAGGTAAACAATCTACAACTAATCATAAAGAGCTGTTAGAATAGTTGCTTAATTCGACTATTTTGATTTTCATATATACTCACATCTTCATTCGATATTATTTTACATCTCGTTTATTATGCAATAGAAATTTGAAAAGATGTAAATTGTGTTAAATAATCATTCTAACAGCACATTATAGTTAGTGTTTAAATAATCATTCTAACAGCTTTTGATGATTAGCATTAAATAATCATTCTAATAGTTTTTTATGATAGTTTTAAAAAATAATATTCTAACAGTTCTTTATAGTTAGTGATAAATAACTATTCTAAAAACTTCTTATGGTTATGTTAAATAATCATCCTACTGGCTCTTTATTGTTGCATTATAAAATTGCTTTTTCGGATAAGCATTTAGTGTTTGGATTAGGATGGTTGAGATATGGCTCATGATTCGTGAGACATTTGATCAACTTTTATCAACAAAAGGTGATGTTTAATTGATAAATATCACTATAAATATATATCTTCAAAATACTTTATATCAAGGTTTAGTATACTGTATAATATCTTTAATTTATAATATAAGAATTGAAAAGTATATATATATAATAGGGATTTAGTTAATAGCAATGATTGCTGTTTTTATAGCTTTATGAATTATTAAATCAAGTCTATGTTTGTATGCGTACATGCACTTAAAATGTATATGTACTTAAAACTAACAAATTAATTATTAAATTTTTATTCATATTATACTGCAAATTTTTATGATAATATAAGTTACAGTATTTAAATTCAAATCCTAATACATAAGGCTCCAGCTCTATGAAAAGCCACTTGTTTATAACTAGTTATTTAATTGCCCATGTCTGGTTCAATTTGTATGATATGTTGAATATAAAAGCGATACTACATCTGCTTAATGGATTACGAAGTCTTAATGCATTTGTGAAAATGCATTATTTGGTTTAATTTCTAAATCTGTAAGTTATCAACTATCCTTTAAACCGTCCATTTTAGCGGGCAAATTTGCCTGCTAGAATTTTTAATGAATTTTTAAATTTTAGTTCTGATTTATTTTTATTAAAAACAAGTTATTTTAAAAAAAAATTTTTTTAAATAATAACTATGAATATAGATTATATTTTAATGATTTTTAATTTTCATATTTCTACAGAAAAAATTTAAATTGACTATAAGCCAAAAAAATTTGAAATTTTTAAAAATTTTTGATTTTTAGAGATTTTATTTTTGACCATTGACAAACTTTTTAAAATTCTAAGAATATGTCCCCAATAATTTTGATACAAATTATAGATTAAGTTATTATAAACAACTTTTATTATAAAAGTTTTTATAATTTTATAATTAAAATTTTAACTTTAATTAATAGAGAAAAAATTTTTTCTCTTCGGAAACATATAAAAATTTGAAAATTTTTAAAAATTTTTGAAAAAATTTTATAGTAAAAGTAAAGAATTGGCTATCTTTGAGCCAAGTTTTCTTTATATTTGAATATATATATAATTAAAATTTTAATAGATATTAATTAACAATATGCTAAAGTTTTATTTTAGCTTAGTAATAGAGGGACATATCCTTAATAAAATTTTTAGTAATTTTAAAAAAAATATAAAAAAAAATTCTAGCGGGCAAATTTGCCTGCTGGACGGTTTAAGGGATAATTTTAAAAATGAAATATTTGTTGTAATATCAACTATACTTACAACTAAACAATTTAAACAACTAATCAATTATTTAGTCATATGAATCTGTAATCGATTAGTTGTATTATCAACTCGGAACTCTATGTGTAGTATGTTGGAAATATCTATAGAAGAAGATTATTGAAAAGCGTTGTTGAGAAAGTGGTAGATAGTGCTAGAGAATGGAAAAGAGATAGTTTTCTGGAATGTGAAAATTGTCAAGAATGTAATTGTAGACTAATATTTATCAAATGGGATAGTTGTCGAGAAAGTAAATGAGAGGTAAATATTTATCGAGTAAGTGGTTGTGTTGGACAGGCTTGTAGGAAAAATGGTTGTCAGAAAAGAGATTATTTAAAAAATAGTGGTTGTTAGGAAAATAGTTGTGTTAGAGAATGTTGGTGTTAGTGAAATAAGTAGAGTTTCAATTTCAATCACTAGCGCAGAGTAGTTTCGGGCAGCATCATTAAATTTGACCGATTAAGCATATTGACCAATCAAAATATATAATTGATTATAATTGATCATACAATTTTGATTAATCAAACGATCAAATGATTTTGATCGATCAACCGATTTTGACTGATTAACTGATTTTGATCAATTAACCAATTTTGACCAATCAAAGCATATAATCGATCATTGATCAATTTATCTTTTACATGTTCAATCAATGTTCGATCACAAAAATTTGACCGATTTCAACCTCTAGTATATATAGCTGTAATAGTTGGCAAACTATGATTGTCATACCAAGACTGGCTAACCCTAACCCTAACCAACATAAGAAAAGATAAGAGGAGTGAAGTAATAGATGTGTAAAAGTAGTAAAATAGGCTAGTTAGTAATAAGGCACTCGATTGTTTGAGTTTAGTCTCTGTTAGTGAGATAATATGCATGTTGTTTTTATATAGTGCTTAATCCAATTCTGTGCTTTAGTATTGAAGATAATCAATCCTCTGATATTGTATATTGTGAGGTTGATGTTGAACTCATATTTTGGTATGTCCATGTTATCAGGTATTATAGGATGTGACAAATGGTCACTGGTTTTGTGTAATATGCTTATTGTTTAGGGGCATAGTTATCGTCAATATTTCAGTCTGGTTCTAGTAGCATAAAGACTTCAATAAGTGAGTTTGAAAGGTTTTTAAATTCAAAGAATTTGTGTAGAAGTGCAATTGTTGGCGTGATATTATCATATTTGATGATGGGTAGTTGGATGCTTTTTCCTTTATCTGTGTATACTATGGCTTCTATTATGTCTTTGATTTTTGTTGAGAGTGTTGGTTTCTTTTGCATAGAGGTGTTCTTAATGTCAATCCAGTGGTCTGGGGTTTTATAAAAGAAGTAGTAGGTCTGAGTAATCTGGCTATCTTCACTAATATTTTTGGACTCTGGACAGGCCAGGTAATGTTGGTGTTTGGAATTGTATCTGGGTTCTCAGGTAGATTGGGTTTGTTAGTAGGATTTCTGATTATGTAGATTAATAGAAGTAGTATGTTGAATTTATATTTCCTTTCAATTTCTACAATAAAGGTCTTTACGATTATCTTGTCAGTAATGGGAAAGAAGTATTTTGCTACTGTTTTTATCTTCTTTGAGTCAATTGGTAGCCTTTGTTTTAACTTGAAGTAGTCTTTTGGGATACATTTAAAGCTATAGTAATTATGTAGTTTGTTAACATAGTATTTAAATTCAGTACTATCTTTGGGAATATATAGAAAGAGATGTCATACCACTGAACAGAGTTCTTGTGAATAGTGGGCAAGTGTTCGTTGGGTTCTGGGAGCATGAAGTAATTGGGTAGGATCCTATCCATTATGTAGTATATTAATAGTTTATATTTGTAGTTAGCAAGATAAGCTAATTCAGCAGGGTCTGTGATAGAAAATAATTCTCTAATGTCTGGATGAAGATCTGCAATATTGTTTCAGAGTAGTGATATTTTGTATTGGGGTCATAATAGTTCTTGTTCTTTTTAGTAGTGAAAAATCAGCTTTCTGTAATGTGTTTGCTTTGATACCATCTTGGATCGATTTGAAGGTATTTTGTGGGCACTAAATGTGTTCATAGCCGGTTCAATAAAATATGTGCTGCCAGATGTGGTAGCAAGAAAGATTTCAAAAGCTTACACCGTGGAAGATATTTTTGAGTATTTCCTTTTAGATATAGTTTCTTACTTATAACTATGCATTTCTGTCCTATTTCCAGCCTATTTGGCTAATTTAGTTAGGGTCTAAAGTCTTATAACTCAAATAAACTTGTATTTGTTCTCAATTTTTGTTTTGATAATCAGTTCTGAAAAGAGTTTTATTCTTTTTTCCAAAATTTTAAATATATATTCTTTAGCATTTAATAATCTTTAATTTAAAGTTTTAGTTCTTAACTCCAAATAGTTCAAAAAGAATCTTTCTTTAAAGTTGATGTATTTTTTTTATCTTTGCAACCCCTGTAAAGTTAAGCAATAATATGTTGGTTAAATAATCTTTCAAAAATATGAAAAATGCTATTAAATAAAGGTTTTTTGTGCTCTAATTAAAAGTTAAAGAGGAGATTCTTCTGATTTCAATAGTAGTTAAATCATCAAAATCGGCTTGGTGGATTCCAAGATACTTGGGTTAAAGAAAAGAATATAAGGATCTGCAAATTTACTATTATACAAAGTATTATAAATTATAATACTTTGTGTATTAATGGATTTGCAAATCCTTATGATATTAAATTAAAAATTAAAAAAAAATATTTTAATTAGAGCTATTTGAAGTACAACTTTTTTTGCACTAGCCTATATCTATAAAAATCTTATTTACTTTTTTAAAAAATTTTTTAACAAACTACTAGACTTTTTGTTTTTTTTCAAAAAAAAAAAACTATTAGCACAAAACCTTAAGGCTGCGCAAATAAATAAAATTGGTTCTCGTAACCCAGCCAGGTCAATTTTTTTAAAAAAGTTAATTAGTAATTCGCGAGAGATGGAAAAAATTACTATAGTAATACTATATATACATGTGGGGATATTAAATATAATAAAAAACAATTAATACCTATAATCTAGAGCCAGAATTAAAATTTCTCAATTCCTGTCAAGTTAACATCTTTTGTATTGCTAACCAAACTGTAGAGGCAAGTTTTCTCTTTCTAATGGTAGTAAAATCATCAAAATTGGCCTAATATATCAAGAGATATTCTTATTTTTGTCTTTATGATCATATGAAATTTCTTTGCAGATCTGCAAAGAAATTTCATATAGCCACAAAGACAAAAATAAGAATATATTAGGCCAATTTTGATGATTTTACCACTATTAGAAAAAGAAAACTTGTCTTTACAGTTTGGTTAGCAATACAAAAGATATTGGCTTAACAGGAATTGTGAAATTTTAATTCCGGCTCCAGATTATACATATTAATTGTTTTTATTATTTAATATTCCCATTTCTATATATAGAAATTCTGTACATTTCTCGCGAATCACGAATTAAATGTTATTTTATATTAGTATATAATACTGTAATATGAAATTTTATACACCCGGGGTATAAATAGTGATCAACTAATTAAACCAGTTGATTTTTTCTTTTTTACTTGCCTATTTATTTTAACGCGGTACTAATTTTTTTTTTAGTGACAATTTCAGATTGTCATCGTCATTTACTGGAGTCACCACTTACTGGAGTCATCGCTTAGATTTGGTATCAACGTTGTTATTGTCGGTGACATTGTTACAAAAAGCATTGGTGAGTCGCGTCATTTGTATCATTATCGATGTAGTTGAAATAAGAATTCCTCGCTTTTGGTGCCGCAGTGTCCTGCCGGTTGGATATTGTCATGTAATTAGAAGAATCAGTGAGATCGCTTTGAGCTTTCTCTTCGTTCTTGGGCAGGGTTTGTAGACAATCCGGTCTTAGAAGAATATTGTCACTTTGATTTTAAACATTTTACTAACTCTTTTTTTTCAGAATTCCAAGGCTTCTTTGAGCTTTTTGTTTCGGTTCTTGGAGTATTTTAGAAAAGTTTGGTTTTTTTGGCTTATTGCTTTGGCTTATGAACGCATTTAGCTTACATTTTTTTTCTAGATATTGAATAAGCTTTTTCAGGGTTTTTCTTGTTGTTTTTTGGATATGTTAGGTTTGTATATTTTTTTCTTTTCTTTGTTTTGATTTTGTTTCTCTTTTTTTCTTTTTTTACTAACGTTTTCTTTCTTTTGGGTTGTTTATCGCTTTTATAGTGCCATCATGCGATGTTTTCGTCATTGGTGTCATCTTTATTAGAGTGGTGGATTACTTTCGTTGTAGGTGTCATTGTTATTGGAGTGGTGAATTATTTTCGTCATTGGTAATGTCATTATTGAAATCCCTTGTTTTGTTATACAGGCATATTTGCCTGTGAAAATTTTAAAATTTTAAATTTTTTAAATAAAACCTTAAATATTAATTTTAGCTATACTTTCTAAATAAAAATTATAATATTAGTTCTGTTTTATCAACTTTATTATAAAATTTTTTTAAAATTATTAAAAAAACTTTAGTGTAATAAAAGTTTAAAGTTTTTGTTTTGGAACTTTTACTATAGAATTTTTTCTTTAGGTTTTCTCAAATTTTATATGTTCCCGTCTATAAAAAAAATTTTTACTTCTAATACAAGTCTTAATTTTTACAAGTAAATCATATAAAGTCAAATAATGAAAGTTGTCATCCTTTATATAAACTACAATATTGTATTAGAAACTATATTTTTAAAACCAATATTTAAAGAATTCGCCAAGATATTGTAAAATATTTTTTTGGTTAAAAAGTTTCTTTAAAATTTAATATTTTCAGCTTATAAGCAACATAAACTTTTTGTCTTATAATATAAATTTAAATAATTCAAAAATATAATCCTTGTTATTAAATATTATAATACCAAATTTTATTTAAATATTTTAAATGATTAAAAAAATAGATCAGAGGTATATTTATAGTAATTTTACAGGCAAATTTGCCTGCGAAGTAGTACAAACTAAGGAATAGTAAATTACCTAGTGATTGTACTTGGCCAAAAAAACGTTACTTGGTTAACCGGCAAGTAAACCCACGGCTTACTCGGGTAATCAATAGATATACCCAGATATAAAATCTTACTCATTTTACCCGAGTAAACTGTCATGTGATTGGTTACAAGAATTATTGTAGCCAATCAATTTTCAATTATTTAAAATCTGTTCAGCGACATAAAACAAGTAATTTAAGTTATGATATATAAAAAAGCCTTGTGTTTGATGACACCTATTAGTTAAATTCATTATTAATATCTAATTCCTCAGGATTATTTAAATATTCCTACTTGGGTATTACCCAGGTATATCTACCGGGTATTACTTGGGTGAATCTACCCGGGTATTGCTCGGGTGAATCTATCTGAGTAACTCTAGCCATTACCCGGTTAACCGATTAACCGCGGATAACTCAGGTAATACCCGACCCGGGTATAATCTCTAAAATTACCTTCAGCATTCTCGTTGGCATCGGCATCATCTTATTGGAGTGGTGGAACATTTATGTCATTGATGCTGCCGTTATCGTCAGTGGTCAGCGTAATCAGTATTGTTATCTTGTTCTGCAGTTAGTTAGAGTTAGAGTATTTTTGAATTTCATTATTTTGGTTATTAGTTAGGGTTAGGGTATCTTGGATTTTATTGTCTTTACTGTTAGATTTGGTTAGGATTAAGGTTAAGGTAAGATTATATTAATTTTTTTTTAGATATTAAAAGTGAGGCCTTGTTTTTATCTTTATTAATATTATATTGTTTTTTAGGAGATTGCGATCGAGTAAAATAGTATTGTATTGTAACATAACATAATCATTATATTATGCATATAATAAATTAATCGTAAATCATGTACCCAACTATTTCGTATATGTATATACTGTATGTATAGTACGTATTGCAAAAATTTTAGTGTACAGTACGTACAGTACGAATAGTACTATATGTAGCGCATCACTATGTGTAATGGCTTATCAGTTATTAATTACGTCGATTGCGCAATTGAGGGGTGCACCGTAGTACAAAATCCTATTTAAAAAATTTATATAACATTTTTTTAGATTATAACAATAACATCCGGGTGCCGTGTGCCCTTGGGTCTTGAGATGTTACGAGAACCAATTAATTTTATTTGCATGGCCTAACTTCAAAAAATTTTTTTTATTTAATTGGTGATCCACCAGTCAACCAGAGAGTCATCATAGTAAAAAGTGACTCAGATTACTATATAAATTTACTATAGTGTGAATGTGGCGTGCACATATTTAAAACTTTTTTTATACTAAGTTAATCATCTTTCTGGCTTAAGAGACTTTTGTAAAGCTCATTAAAACGCATCTAATAGTGGTTAAAGCATCAAAATCGGCTTGGTGAATGCCAAGATATCTTTAAAAAACCTTTCTTTTACTATGTAAATTTTCTTGCAAACAATACTATTATTTGCAAGAAAATTTACATAGTAAAAGAAAGGTTTTTTAAAGATATCTTGGCATCTACCAAGCTGATTTTGACGCTCTAACTACCATTGGATGCGTTTTAATAAGCTTTACAAAAGTCTCTTAAGCCAGAAAGATGATTAACTTAGTATAAAAAAAAGTTTTAAATACGTGCACGCCACATTCACACTATAGTAAATTTATATAGTAATCTGAGTCACTTTTTACTATGATGACTCTCTGGTTGACTGGTGGATCACCAATTAATAATAATACCAAAAGTACTCAAAATTATATCTTATTTACAATATTATTATACTTGCACCTTATATAGAGTAAAGACCGCTTTGTATTTATTTACAAAATCAACCACATGCTCTTTAATATAAAAAAACTATTCTTGAAATTAGTAATACAAACTGAAAATAGAATTAATCAATTAGTTGTAAAGTTGACAACTACCATCTTTTTAATATATATATATATATATTTTTTAGGACTTTGGCAGTCTTGCCGAATTCTTATAGATTTTATTACTACAGTAAAAATTTCTTTTTAATACATTACAATCAAACAGATTTCGACCTCATCCGGCTACAAATAAAATTTGCTCCCAGATGCGACCAGCCGGATCAACTTACATATAAGCCAAAAAAAAATTCGTTAGCTATAGTTACAAACCAACTATGCTTCATAACCTACTCCTTCAAAAACTCCTTCTCTGAGCTTCTCATAAAGAAGAATAAAACAAGGGGAAGATCAAAATAGAGGAACAAAACTAAATACCCAACAAAATTAACCAAAAACCAAAACTATACATCCAAGAAAAAATAAAACAAAAAAGAAAAACCAAAGAAAAAGCAAAAAAAAAATAGACTATAAAGGTGTTATCAAGTCTATATAACACTGCATAGACTATATCTACCAAAGTGTTATATGTACAGAGAAGAACAAAAAACTACATCTCAAACTGTGACCAAATAAGAAATTCTTCACGTACCCTCCAAGATTCTATAACACATTATTCATTGTTTATTTGATAACCAAAATTACTCGTGACAGTGCCAGTTCCAAACTGGGGATGCATACCCAATTTGAAAAGAGTAAACACTGCTGATCTTTTGGAGGGGGTAAGCTAGGATGCTCACTTTTTGGCAAAAATTTCAAAAAATCCAAAAAGGCGAAAGACGATGCTTGAAACAAANTTTATTGACGAAGACACTATATTTATATCTCCACCAAAATTTTCTGTACAAGGGCACCACAGTGGCACCACCTCCTGCCAGTTATCTTGTAAGAGAATGCTTCTGGCTTGTATACCGAATATAAAAAGGAGAGAAAGCCATTGATCTTTATAAAAACCATATTTTTATGTTATCCTACTATACATAACGTATAGGCAACTCTCCAACAAGAAACTTTTTGTTTTTTTCTTCTGTTGGAAGTGATCGTCAGAAAGAGTGTAATAATAGCCTTTATGATTTTAAAATTAATTTTATACAATATGCTTTTTAATTTTATATAACTTTTAATTTTGTACAGTAAAGATTTTAAATTAGTACAAAATAATATTTAATTTATACAAAAGAACATATTAAAAAAAGGGTTGATTAAACTATAATATCTTGTGGTTAAGTGGTTTGATTGTAATGATTTTGGTACAATTCAAATCAACTTATCAAGACAATTTGAATGGTACTAAAATAATTAAAACTGGACCACTGGATTACAAATAGGGTTGCGGCCCAAACCCTTTTTTAAGTTACGATATTACTACTTAGTTTGGGTTTGGGAATCAGGATTTCTATCTAATTTGGGTTTATAACCCAAACCCAAATATATGTTCTATTTTGGCAAATAGTATCAAATATCAATTTATTAAATAAACCTGTGTACATTTAAAACACTTTGCAAAAAGATGTAATCCAATATTTGTTGAAATCTCTTAAAACATACAATTTTTTGTAGTTTACATAACATTATAATTTGCAATAGTCACACCTTCTTGCAAACTACAATAAAAATATAACATTAAAACTTTAAATTATTCAAGTCAACAGATTGAAAAGATAATTAAACAAAAGGTTAATTAATGCTAAAAGTAATCTATCTGGTTAGCTCAGAGTCAGCTGTAAATCATAATTGGGAATACTATATGCTAGTACTATAGAAGTGTACATATGAAATCAAACAAGTAGAATTAATCAACTGAATTTAGAATTGCACACATATTGACCTAATAGTACCATTGTCAGTGACAAGTGTAAAAAAGATACATGCGATAGGCAGACCAAAAATTTTGTACATGTAATCTTCCACCCATAGGAATTTATAAAATCTACATGAATCCTGCTTACATATCTGTTTTTTACATGAAAAAGTTTGGATTTTGGCCATAATATAAGATGCATGTCAAAAGTGTTTGACATTATGGCAAAATCAAAGGTACTTTTCTGAAACTAGTAAATACTGTTTGGAATTCTACCTAATCCCAAACTAGTGAATTTGGGGCGCAACCCTAATTACAAGAATTGCAGTTTAATCAAATCTTTTTTTTTAATGTTCTTTGTATGAAATTGTATATTACCAGTGTTACTACCGTTTTGGAAGAGCGTCAAATAAGGAAAAGAATTTTAGTCAGTCGGTAGTGAACTTAAATGAGAAATTGAACTATAGTACATGACAACTGCTGAAGGGTTGAGAAATTGAAGGGTTGTTTAAATAATTTAAAAGAAAGGAATCTTGGATTAAAGGGGTTAATTAAAATTGAAGGGTCGATCGATTAATTGATCAATCAATTGATATGCAGATCAATTAGGAGATTGATCTAAGACATAGTGCAGGGTGATCGAATTAATATTGATGAATATGTTTAAGCAGATTTTAAAGACGTATTTACAAGAATGAGAGTTTATTTATTATTAGAAATCAGTTTAATTTATCAATATAACAATTTCTCATGAAGATGTATTCACGATCAAACAACAATACTGTGAGAATTTGAATAATGTTTTTAATAAAAAGCCATTTGTCTTTATTTATTTTATTGATCGAAGTCTGAAGAGAAACCTTCAAGGGCAAAAACTGAGCCCTTAAATACATAATTAGTCTTACATAAATAAAATACAGTACTCTATTGAGGAACGTGTAAGCTATGGTGCGCTAAGTCACTTCTCATCAAATTCTAATTGCATTTTTAAAATCTTATAACTATAAAATCCAAAGATTTATTTAATAAATAACTGATAAAAATAAATTTTTATCTTTAGCTCTATCAAACTTATCGGTTAAAATTTTTTAAAAAGTCCAAAT
The DNA here is from genome assembly GCA_003550325.1 of Gigaspora rosea. Taxonomy (NCBI): domain Eukaryota; kingdom Fungi; phylum Glomeromycota; class Glomeromycetes; order Diversisporales; family Gigasporaceae; genus Gigaspora; species Gigaspora rosea. The sequence continues at coordinate 16,888 of QKWP01002352.1, forward strand.
ATCAAAATTATATGACATTAAAATTTAAAAAAATTATACAATTTATTATGTAAGCTATAAAATTGGCGCCTTGTTGTTATATATAATTTATATCAAAATTGGCGTCACATATATTCAATCTATATAAAATTGGCGTGAAACTGATAATCAACAAAAGTCGCTACATAGTAAAGTTTAAATTTTACTAAGCAAATCGAAAAAATCGATTAAGTAACCTTATTCAGCAGATCAAAATACACTTACCACAAAATTTTTATAAGTATTGGAGAATTTTTTATTAATTGACTTTTGATTTTTACGTTCGACGGAAATTTTAAATTTTTTAAAAAAATATATTCGCCCCACAATTAACAAAAGTTGCTACATAGTAAAGTCTAAATTTTACTAAGCAAATCGAAAAAAAATCGATTAAGTAACCTTATTCAGCAGATCAAAATACACTTACCACAAAATTTTTATAAGTATTGGAGAACTTTTTATTAATTGATTTTTGATTTTTACGTTCGACCAAAAAATAAAATTTTTTAAAAAAATATATTTGACGAACACTTCAATATCATTGGCTATTCTATTTAGACTATATATATATAGGACGTGATAGATGGCGGACCCCCCATAGGAAATTATGTGATTTACTGCACTTCCCTAATTTATAAAAACTATTCACATTACATGACCCATAGTATTTGGGCTATGATAGCAGATAATTTAGACTGAGTTACAAATTTTTATATATAGCCAAATTTAAATTTGGCGCATCTTTGATATATCTAGCCAAATTTGGCGTACCTTGAATATATCTAGCCAAATTTGGCGCATTTGATGAGAAGTGACTTGGTGCACCATATAAAAGCTGACAAAGATGAATTATTCGAAAGACCAATAAATCTTTCATACAATTTATCTGAAACAATTTCTCGTAAACTAATTTAAAAGGACAATCGAATGCCTTATGTTCGTCTTTTGCAAGACGAAAAAAACATTAATTTAATTAATTAATTCATACTACATGTTCCACATGGTGATTCAAAATAAGACTTAGGGGAATTCGGTAAAGTGTGCGTATGTTCAATGTTTAGATTGTTTTCATCACGCCATAAGATCTTCAAGGGCTGGGTCTTTTCTTAAGAGAATTTCGTCGGATATGCCTTTCTAATTCTATCAAATACTGAAGCACAAATATTGGAAGTCAAAGAAAAGGCTGACAAAAAGGGCTCCAAGAGATTTTGAATAGTGAATTCGTTATCGATCACAAATCTTGTGTACGGGTCAGGTCAAACGAGGGATTATCATACAATGTAGTTGATATCTGTTTATAGTAACAAAATTTAACTATCTAGAAAGGTTCAACTAAATCGATCTACGACAATAGCTAAAGGGTTAATTATAGAAAGTTATAACATATATAGATATAGAGATAAAAAGAAAAATAAATATGGAATAGAATAAGAATAAATAAGGAAATAAAAATAGACATATATAATATAAGTGAAAATGGAAAGGTCTGGCACACGAGGTTATTACAAGAATTCCGGCGTAAAATTGTGAGCACGTGCTAACACCGGTACTTTGTATTAATTTAAAAGTCATATTGTACGAAATTAAAAGTCATGTCATACGAAACTAAAAGTCATATTGTACAAAATTGATGTCAAAAAGGTAATTAATTTGAATTTTACAGACCAAACTTAGTTGATTAGTTGACTAGTTAACTAATTGATTAATCGATTGAGCAGCTAATTGATTAATCGATTAGTTGATTGGTCAATTAATTGATTAGTCAATTGGTCGATTAATCAACCAATCATATAAGAATATCAACCCGGCTGTTTCAGCTGCTATCCTAAGTGTATTTTACCAAGTTTCATTTATTATTTTATTCATAATAGATTAATCGATTAGTTGGATTTGGATTAACGATTTTTGCATCGAAAAAAGAAATGATCTACGAAATGGAATGAACCTGTCTCTCAAGTTTGTCGATATATAAATTTCTTGATGGAGAATCTTTGAACCCTCATTTGTATCAGCTATCGCTAGAGATAAAAAAAAAAGGTTATGTCGATTATGAAATTAAACCTGAAAGTGAATATTCAAGTTTTCATTGTGGTGAACTGTGATTTCAATTATGTAAATTGCAATTTTCGCACTCATATAATCATAAAAGAATTAATCTAGAAATCAGGAGTAACGTCAATAATTTAAGTGATTAATGATTTAGAGTGGACATAAATCCGGATAACATAAGATAGGAAAAAGATCCGATCTTTAAATTGCCTGCTTTGCAAATTATTATAAATTATTACATAATGATAAGTTTGTATATGTTATCTAGTTTAACCAAATGAAAGTATTGTTTTGAACATAGCAAGAAATTTGGCGTTAGTGATTGAAATCGTCAACTCATGACTATTTGCGAGTCAAAATAATTCACGCGATTGTTAAAGTTAAGCGCATTAAAATGTGCTTACTCATTTTAAATTAAAATACTGTAATATGAAAAATATGAGGAAATCTTATTTCGGAACATCATGTTTGTTATTTATTAGATTTAGCCATGTTGCAATTCGAATAAGTTCGAATAAGTTCGAATAAATTTGACTTAAAGCGTTCACCTTCTATGGACTCAGAATTTGATCAATCAGATTCTTAATTAAATTCATTTAAAGAGATGCTCGATAATGTCTCAATCAAATGATTCAAGTATCCTTCTAAGTCTAGTTCACGAATTACAAGTTGAGACGAGTTCAGCCTCTATTTGGTATATAGAGGTTTGATATAAAGAAGCAATCATACTGTGCATACGTAAAAACATATAAGCAAAAATTTTTAACCGAACGCGAGAAAATCCGGCTCATATTTATCCGTTTACCGTATAGCGCACAGTGGGTGATATTTCGAATTTCGGCCCGAGTTAAGATTAATTTAGCCGAAATTCGAAATGACACCCCCGCACGTTATTTTACAAGATTTAATTATTTTTCTTGGGCGGCACATTACATGCATCTTTCGTCATTTAAGAAGCTAAAATATTTATCCTAAATGGACGGAAAACGGATTTTAAAATTTCCTTGACCGTTAGCAAAAAACGATATAAATAATCGTGTTCCATGAATGTAAGTACGAACAAAAATTCAATATCGCGACACAAATTTTATAAAACTTATATTCTTTTAATCAAAAACAAAATGTCTCACGGACACCAAAGTTTATTGGAAGCTTTTCAACATCTTGTATCAACTAGACCAAAAGAAAAAGTTCTTATGGTCCCAAATGGTGCGGAATATGAAGAAATCAATTATCAAGACTTTGATCTTATTATCAATAAATACGCTAACTATTGGAGTAAACAATTGGAAAATGAAAACTTGGATAAAGATAGCGTAATTGGCTATTTCTCGCCAAGCGGCCCTGAATACTTGTATAACTTCATGGCTTTATGGAAATTAGGCTTCACAATTTTATTCCTTAGTCCTCGAAATTCTGAACCTGCTTTGATTCACTTACTTAAAGAATCTAAATCGCATATTCTCATCTACGATTCTCAACTTTCAAAAATTTCCAAAAGCGCGCAAAATGAATTAGGTTCTCAACATTCGCAAACGCTTAAAATTTTTCAACTTCCTAACAGTTTAAAGAATGAAAACATTGATCATTCAGCTCCTGTTCTAAAACTAGATGAGGATCCTTATGAAAAAGTTATCGCCATTTTTCATAGTTCCGGTTCAACTTCATTTCCTAAATTAGTTCCTCTCACCAATCGTTATTTTTTGCTTACGGAAAAAACCCATAAAGCTGATGATATTGTCTTAACAACCTCTCCATTATTTCATATTTTTGGGATGGCTGTCTCATTAATCACTATTTTCTGTCCTGGTCCTGTATTTGTATTTCCAATCGTTTCAGGATCGGTTCCTTTAGTAAACGAAATTTTACATAGTCTAAACCAATCTAAAGCTAATGTTCTTTATACCTTACCTACCACTGTTGAACAAATTTATAAAAATCGTCCTGAAGAAATTAAAACTTTATTAAAATTAAGATCTATTAATTATGGTGGTGCTGCATTGTCACCTCAAATAGGTAAACAACTTGTTCAATCTGGTGTCAATATCCAATCTGTTTATGGTTCAACTGAAACAGGAATTCTTATGAGAACATCTGAAAATTCTTCTAATATTCCGTGGAATGCAATGAAGTTGGTAATACCTGAAAGTGACATAAAATGGATAGAAAGGAATGATTTTCTTGATGACGCGAAAGAATTAGTTATAAAAAAAGGAACTCCAACACTTTCAAACATTAAAGGAAATACTGAGGATGGTGATTATAGAGTAGGCGATCTTTTCCTTGAAACGCCAAAAGGCTCTGGTTTTTATCTTTTACTTGGTCGAACTGATGATACAATTGTTCATAGTACTGGAGAAAAAACAAATCCAACACCGATTGAAGATACAATTCGCCTTAATCAATTTGTTAAACAAGTAGTCGTCGTTGGATTTAATAGACCTTTTAATTGTCTTTTAATAGAACTCGATTATGAAAATATCAAAATGACTCCTTTCTTAGATGTCACCAAAAGTATTTTTGATTCAATACATCAAGCTAATAATGATTGTCCATCACATTCACGAATCTTTGATGAAATGGTTTATATCTTACCTCTTGAAGGAAAAACAATACCTCGTACAATTAAAAATAATGTTCAACGTAAGAAAGTTGAAATAGAACTTAAAGAAGAAATTAAAATGCTTTACGATAATTTTGAAAATGCCAAACCCGTTTCAAATAATAAATCCTTTTCTAATAACCAATGGAATGAAGATTCTGTAAAATCCATTATATTAGATTCCCTTAAATCAGCTATCGGAGATTCGTTTTCGTTAACTGACGATGATGAAGCATCATTCTTTTCTGTTGGTTTAGATTCTTTATCTGCAACAAAATTACGAGCTATTCTTCAAAAACAATTCCCAGTTATCAATCTCCCTCATGATGTTATTTTTGAATATAATACATTTCAAAGTCTTACACAGTATTTGACAAAAGAATTATCAAAAATTAGCTCTACACAAAGTCAAAATACTGAAGATGACTATAAAGCAAAATTACAAGCTCTTAAAAACGAAGTGAACTCTTATATTCAAAAATACAGTACACCTGATAAATTTCCTCCCGTGGGTAACTTTAATAAGATTAATGGAATCGTAAATGGAAAAATTGGTGAAACGGTTCTTATAACAGGAGTTACTGGATCTCTTGGTTCTTTTATTCTTCGTGATTTATTAAACAATCCAAACATACTTAAAGTTTACTGTTTGGTAAGAGCATCAAATGAAAATCATGGGTGGTCTCGATTAAAGGATTCATTTGAACAGCGTCATTTAGATACTTCATTATTATCTAAGGAACGTGTTATTATTTTACCAAGTGATTTGGGTGATTCGAAATTTGGACAAACCGAAAAGATTTATTCAAAACTTGTACAAGAAGTAACACAAATTCACCACGTCGCTTGGAGATTAGATTTTAATAATAAAATTGAAACTTTTGAACGTGATAATATTGCTGGAACTGTTCACCTTCTTATGCTCGCCCGTGAAGCATATACTCATCATCAAAATGTTCATTTTAATTTTACATCAAGTATCAGTACAATTGTTAGGTCCAAGACAAATGTCAAAGAAGATGAATTACCTCACGATATTTCAAATGCAGTGCTTAATGGATATGGTTTATCTAAATTCATTACTGAAAATGTATGCGCTGAATGGTCACGAAAAGTTGGGTTTAAACTTGATATTCATCGCGTTGGACAAGTTTGTGGTGATTCAGTTACGGGAGTTTGGAATACTCGAGAACATATTTCTCTTATGATAAAAGGTGCACAAATTATGAAAATTATGCCGGATTCATATTTTTTAAATGTGGATTGGATTCCTGTTGATGTCGCATCTCAAAGTATCGTCGATATCTCATTAAGTGCACCTTTTGTTAATGGTGATTATGTTCGAGTTAATCATATACTTAATCCGAAACAAGTCACATGGAATGAATTTTTAAAATCTTTACAACAAAGTGGAATAGATTTTAAGATTGTTTCGAATAAGGAATGGTTGAATACATTATTAAATACACCTGAATATCAAAATGTGGATAAAAATCCAGTAGCAGCATTATCGGGATTCTTTGAAAAGGCTATGAGCGAATCATTAGAAAAACATGAGCCATTATTTGAAACTCTTAAATCATCAAGTCGTAGTTTAGCACTTTCTAATTGTCAAAAAATTGATGTGAAATTAATCAAGTTATATGTTAATCATTGGAAAAATATTTCATTCTTAGATTCTTAAATATCTTTTTTTTATTAAGGTTAAATTTTACGCTTTAAACCTTCTTATTCATTTTGTATTTAATTAATCTCAATGTTAATAAAAATGAATTTGGATTTGCGCAACACATATTTGAAATTTTTATCACGTTTTTTCTTATTATTATTAGGCCATATGAAGTGCATATGCAAATTCCGCACATAAATTTGCAAATTTTACTAAAGTCCGACAATCTGGATTGATCCAGACAATTTTTTTTTTAATTAGCCAATAGAAATGAGATTGTCGGGCCAAATTAAACTCTACGGATATTGAAGTGTATGGTCATATTGCAAATCTTGCATTTTATTGGACAAATGCATATGGCGAAGCAAAGGTGTAAATGCATGAAAGAACTTTGCACGTTGCACCTTCGCTGAGTATGTGTAGTACTTAATGATGCTGCCCAAAACTATTTTGGGTCAATGACCGAAACTAATACTCAAGCACTCTGCCCGAAACTAAACCCCAAAAGTCCAAAACTATGCTAAAATTCCGAAACTATGCCAAAATTCTGAAATTATGCCAAAATTTCGAAACTATGCCAAAATTCCGAAGCTATGCTAAAATTTTGAAACTAAGTTTATATATAAAGCATAAGACAAAGCTGTCCTATGTTTAATTTAGTATAAACAAACAAACTAATGTGATGCACTTCCCAACAACCAATTCTCTAATGATCACTTTCCCAACACCAATCCATTTCTAACACAACTATTCCCTGCAACCACTATTTCCCTTTGCCAATAATCATTTTACTCGAAGAAACTACTTACCTGGTAGCCATTTATTTCCCAACAACTATCCATCCTAAATACAACTAATTATCCAACAACTACCTAACTGGCAATCACATCCCCAACAATTATTTTCCTGAGAACCACTTCTTCTTCCAAACCAAATTATTCGTTAATCCCCGAGATCTTGATATAGTGATCGGTGATTAAATCCAAGGATGGTAAATGACCTGGTCAAATAATGACCAGTCATTTGAGGTCATTTGTCACGTGCAATAATTTCATTGGCCAAATAGATATTTGTTCATTGACAGTTTACGTATATCGTAAAATTCTATCAATACCAAATATCGAATTACTTAGTATAATTTTTGTCATCTAGACAGTGACGTTTATTAATTTGTATTATATTTTTTTGGTACCAAATTTTGATTGGCTAAAGGGTATTAGATTATCAATTAACCGACCTTAAATCATTTTGGCTATGAAATAACTGGTGACGGGTCATTCGGGTCATTTGGGTCTTTCAAGTCATTTACCATCCCTGCTCTGCCATATAAAAAAATTATTTAACCAAATCGTCACATGAAATTGTTGTAGTATAAAACAATATTATAACTGAAAATATAAAATTAAACTTGTACGTATTGCGATAATAATACGACCGGGTGAAACCCCTGCGAAAATAGTTATGTTATTTGTACAGATCACTATCTAAAATAGTAATAACTTATCACTAACCTTAACTAATCTCTGCATCAACAATGTAACTATCTCTGTCGCGGGGTTTCGCCCTTTCATATAATAATTAGTTATTAATGTAGAAAAGGGTACGAATGGTAAAAGTGAGAGGTACGAATAGCAGTGCCCATCATCTTAAATTAAAACTACATATAACTACAGTATTTGCATTTTATATTATGTTTCACATAGGTGTGGGTATAAATAGCAAAAACGGTGTACATATAGTATTGTCCAAACTAAAGAATAATAAATTCAATTTAACAATGTGATTTATGTTATTAATAAACAAATAAATATCAAAGATTTAACAGGTTTCTATTTATAGCTATATGTTACAATATTGAAATTAAAATTACAGTATTTGCACAATCATCTGGTATCAAAACGTAAATCCGACACATGATACACAATGTATAGTATAGTACAAGATAAGATAAAAGATAAGATTACGTATTATTGGATATGAAGCAACTAATAACCAGAGTTTCACATAAGTAATGAAATTATGAATTATTGTTATTTACCAAATAATGTTTCAAAAAAGAGCATTCGCCAAATATGGTTATTATTCGAATGCAAATACGAATATTTAGGCTCTAAATGTTCATTGACTTGAATACTTATTTTAAATACTCGGATTCAAAATGTTGGATCAAATATAAATAACGGACCTTCGGCGAAATTTCCGGAAAGTGAGCACATGACATGTCATTAATGGCTTGAAGTGGCTTCGTTTTTATGTAATCGCAAATGAGCCACATTTGCCACTACACGTGCTCACGTGCCTAATTCGAGCTTGATTGGACGTTGGTAACGCTCCTTCCACGCTCCTAGCTCTCCCACAAAAAATTGTTCACTCCTGTAATTTATCAACAGGTGTAATGTAAAAATCTCTTTTACAAAAAAACAGGGATAACTCTAAATATTTATTAGGAAATCATCTACTGCGTCCTAATTAAAAATGCTCCTAGTGAAATTTTACTAATAGTCACAATATAGCTACTATATTTTTCTCACTAACCCTAACTTTTTTTAGCTTAATTTTATAAGTAATTTTTTACTTGAAAACAAAATGCTGTTTTTTGACTATCACCTTATACCAGATCCTAAATTTTGATTGGTCAAATGAACAATTTCTTGCTATAAAAATTGTTCATCCCTGTAATTTTGACCAATAAAAATTTAAGATCAGGTGTAATGTAATATATTTTTGTTTTCTAAGTAAAAAATTGCATATAAAACTAAAACATATTATTTCATATATAGGATTCAGTCACAGGAGCATAGGGCATACTATATGGTCAAAAACATACCCATGTTTAATCCTAACCTAACTCTAACCCTAATCTATAGAAATCTTAATTTACAAAAAATATATTGTACAGTAAGTAGTCTATAAGCTTTTAGTTTTATTGGCCAATTCAATACCATGATTGGATTATGTGTTAAGCTGCTCTTGTATATCATGTGAAATACATTCTATTATTAATTTAGCAAAAATAGTATTAGCATCTTGTGTGGAGCATCTCTTATAAGCTACCTCAGGACCACTTTCGGATATTACAGAATTATTTGTTATACTAGGTGTGCAAAAAGTCACTAAATAGCTCTCTATTTATATAATAATAGTTATGCAAAATTAAGATAAATTTCTTATAACAATTTTTAAGCAACTAGCTATTTATAAAAATATATTAAAGTAACTATTATTTTGTGTTCTATTTAGCATATCCAGTATATAAATACAAATTATTTTTAATAATAGATAGATATTAGAGTATGTACAAACATTAGTAATCAATTAAAATCTTTCTAAATTTATTTAAAAAATATTATTGATTAATATTAATAAAACATATTCCCAAATGTATATAAAGCCTAAAATTAATAAGACAAAAGCATTTAAATAAATATGCATTAATTGATTATTAAATCATTAATTAAAATTATCATTTTCATTATTAATTTATTAATAATTGTTATGCTATTTAATCATTAAAAATTAAATATCAAAATTCTAATATACTAAATCTTAAAAGAATAAAATCCCAAAAAAATAGTATTTGAAAACTAAATTCTACAAAAAAAAACCTAAAAATTTAGAATTATAAATTTGGAGTTTTTTCAGAATTAGTTTTTTAGAATATTTTTTCTTCAGGATTTTTATTCTTTTGGGATTTAATATATTAGAATTGTATTATTAGGATTTTATCTTAACACAAAATCTTATAGCTGCATATAAAATTCAAGTATATATAAGACTTTTGAATTCAATAAAACGAAGGAAATCTTAAGATTCAATTTAATTTAACCATTAAATTATTAAAATATTATTTGTTTTACTATCAAATATACAATTAAATTATTAAAATTTGTATTATTATTATACAAAGCATGCATAAATTATTATTTTAATAATTATAAAAGACTTCAGATTTATGCAATGTTATAAAATTAAAAAAAAATTAGCTAACTGATTTTGCTATTATCCAAAATTACTATTAAAGCTATGACTGATATTATGTAATATCCATTTACTATAAGAGTACACCTTTTTTCCCACATAAAACGATTCTGATTGGTCAATTTTAAAAAATTTTAATTATTATTAAAATTTTACTAATAGATTATAATTTTTAGCTCTAAGTAAGCTTATTTAAAATATAATTATATACTGAAATAATATATTTTTTGGTGCTAAACAAGTTTGCTTAGAGCTAAAAGTTATAATTCATTAGCATAATTTTGCATAATACAAGATTTTTTATATTTTTATTAATAAAAATATAGAAAATTCAGTATTATATATGATTTTACTAATGAATTATAAATTTTGACTTTAAGTAAACTTGCTTAGTACCAAAAAATATATTATTTTAATATATATATATTTTTTTAATTTTTTATAAAGATAGGCAAAATTGTATTTTTGATAAAAATTTACTAATTTTACTTATCTTTATTTCTAAAATTAAAAAAATCAAATAATTTTATATCAAAATAATATAGCAGTCATCTGATTTGTCACACAATATTAAATATAAATTTCATATATATGAAATTTTAAAAAATTACATATAAAATTACTATAAATTTTGAAGATTAATGTTTTTCAACCTACATATTAATTTAAATTAAATTTCACGATTATATAGCAAAAGGAGGTGAATAAAAAAAACTTTTCTGCCAAGCCACAGTTCTGCCATCTTTGCACAAATTGAAAATGTAACTTTGTCAAAAACAAATATTTTCTAATTTTAAGATTATAAATATATGGGGGTGAGTCAGTAGAAAAGTGACAAATTTTTCTAAGTAAAAGTTTTCTTGACTTTAAGCTTAAATATCTTAACAACTATCTTAATAAATTTAATAAATTTTTTTTTATTTTAATTCTATATAATTTCAAAATTAAAATAAAAAATTTTTTAGCAAATTTGATTAAATAGTTGTCAAGATATTTTAGTTTAAAAATTAAAAAAAATTTTACTAAAAATGATTTGTCCCTTTTCTACTGACTCACCCCATATGTAAAATTATGCCCTGAACAACTTTACTTAGGCGACCTTCGCAGGTTACCTTGTAAAAAAAATATGTTGTCAATGTACAAACATTAAAATTTTTAACTTTGAAATATAAAACTTTTTTTCATTAGGTACTGTGGCTTGGCAGGAAAGGTTTTTTTATTCATCTCCTTTTGCTCTATATAATCGTGAAATTTAATTTTAAATTAATATGTAGGTTGAAAACATCAAAGCTTCAAAGTTTATAGTAATTTTATATGTAATTTTTTAAAATTTCATATGTATGAAATTTACATATGACATATCAGTTGACTGATAGTATTCAGCGCTAAATAATTTTACTTTGAACTTAAAGTTATAATTTATTAGTAAAATTTTGTATAATGCTGAATTTTCTATATTTTTATTAATAAAAATACAGAAAATTTTGTATTATGCAAAATTTTACTAATTAATTATAACTTTAAGCTTTAAATAAAATTGTTTTACATTATTTTGGTATATAGTTATTTGATTTTTTTAATTTAGGAATAAAGATAAGTAAAATTACAGTTGCTACCATAAAAAGTCATTAACTTTTAACTATAAAATTTGTTAACTTTTATAATTTTTTTAAAATAATATAAACTAAAAAAAAGTTTTTATAAAATTAATAGCTTTTTGATTAAGCTATCAAATTTACAAATAAAATTTTTAGTATCTCTTATTTTAAGACATTTATATCAATTTAAAGTTATATATAGTTTAAAAATTTGGCACTTATATATAAAAAAACATAACAAACTTTAAATTTATTAACAAAATTTTAAATTTATTAATAAGATAAATTTATATTTAATTTTTTTGCATTTTTATTGGTCAATCATATTACACTACAACTAAAAAATTGGCTCCTATATATAGAAAGTTGTTGGCTTTAGATGGTACCGACTATAGTATGTTTATCAAAAATGCAATTTTGTCCATCTTTATTTAAAATTGTAAAAAATTAAAATATATATATATACCAAAATAATGTATTTTTTGGTGCTGAACAAGTTTACTTAAAATTTATAATTTATTAGTAAAATTGTACATAATGCTAAATTTTCTATATTTTTATTAATAAAAATATAAAAAATTCTACATAATGCAAAATTGTGCTAATGAATTATAACTTTTAGCTCTATTTAAACTGTGCAGCACCAAAAAATATGTTATTTAAGTATATATTTTTTGATTTTCTTAATTTTCAAATAAAGATGAGCAATTTTATATTTTTGATAAAAATTTATAATTTTTTTTTTTTTAAGATGAGGTCATGCCTTTGGTCTTTATTAAGTATATATTAATTGTTACAATATTATTGCTTACAATCTTTATATTATCTACTAAGTACCGAGACTTGAACTATTTTATCTATAATCTAAACCTACCAAAACCTACTATATTCCCATTTATATAGCCAGTCTGGTTTTGTATGTCTCTTTTCCACCAACAATTAGTATTTACATGTCCACCACTTCATCCACATTTCCTAGTATCATCTCTTCCAATTTGGTGTATGTGATTCCAAAAATTTACAATTTTACTCATCTTTATTTCTAAAATTAAAAAAAAATTAAATAATAATATGCTGAAATAATATATTTTTTGGTCCCAAACAAGTTTACTTAGAGCTTAAGGTAATATATTATATATAATTATATATATTATACATATTGTAAGACTTTGTCTTAATCTCCACTTCTCCATAATATTATGTAATATTTGTTACAGCCCTTAATGCATATTTCTGCAAATTATATTTATATATATAATTTTTGGTATTTTTAAATGGTTTATACTATATCTAGATAATATTAACTATATAAAAGCTTAGATAATTATATACAGTAATCTCTTTGTTAAAAACAGTCTTATCTAAAAAAAAGAAAAATCTTTAAATAATAAAGTTAAAATTAAATACAACTACCAAAACAAGAAACTATTTTAAATTGGTATACTAAATTTATAACTCTTGTACAATCTGAGAGACTTTATTATAGAGTTTATGAAAAATCTTCTAAATATAAATAGAGATATTCATTGTAACAAATTAAAATAAAATCAGATTAAAATTAATCTAAATTAAAATGAAATATATAGTATAAAAAAAATTAACAAGCTATTAAAAAATAAATTTTTTGGCCATATTTTTAGAGTTAAGAATTAAGGTTAGAGGTTAGTTTTATAATAGAATTTGTATTAAACAAGTATAATTGTACTTTAGAGAGTTAAGAAAAATATTTTATTTTAATCTGATTTCATTATAATTCACAATATTAATTTACTATATCATTGTTTGGAAGCATTATTTCAAAATAATGCAGTACTTTTTAATAGTAAATTATATCCAGTTATCCAACTTATATATAATCTTTTTTATTAATAGGATGAGTATTCAAATATTATCTCTGTCAGATACTATTTAAGATAAATATGAGTATTGTGATGGAATTAAGAGAAATTTGGTATAACTCTAAATTTATTGGTTCAAATTAAATGATTTTGGTACCATTAGATTGGTTTTGATAAAACAAATCAAATGGTACCAAAAATCATTTATTCTTGATCACAGAATTACAAATTATTTACAATTGTATATTACACAAAATTGCAGAATATTGTAGTAAATAAGGGTATTGTAGCGGATTTGCAATAACTCATGACCTATCAGTCCAATTTAAACAATTTTTGTACCATTCAAATTGTCTTATCAAGATGATTTGAATAGTACAAAAATTGTTTAATTTCAATCACTGGGTTACAAGATATTGGCATTAGAATAGTATCTGAATATAACATATTAGTTTTTTTAATTTAAATATTCGAACACCAATATTTTAAACCCAATAATTGAAATCAAATAATTTTTGTAATATTTGAATTATCTTAATAAAACAATTTGAATAGTATAAAAATTGTTTAGTTTGGGCTAATAGGTCACGAGTTATAGCAGATCTACTACAATACCTATATTCATCACAATACCTATAATTACTTTATATGTATTCAAACTAATTGCAAAAAATATTGCTAGTATCACTAGCAATATCTTTACTTTAGAAGATCCTGGACATCTCTCATATAAATCATAACTAGATTTTGGCCAATTTTGATCCAATTTGCTAAAAATGACAAAACTATATTTATTTAAATAACTTTTGATTTAGTAATTAAAATTGAATTTGCTTTTTTTGTTAAATGCATCTTACTGAGAACTTTATTTTAAAAAAACTTAATCAAATTGGACTACTAGCTGCCAAGATAATTGCCAAAAACTGTTTTTTTGCTTCTCAAATTTTGGAAGCTTTTGCTAAAATATATAATATATTATCTCTGTACTAGATATTCAGGGTCCTACTTGTAGCAAGAATCAAAAGCTTGTAAATTTTTTTATAGCTTTGCATATTTGGTGACAAGCCTTATAAACTTGTTAAAAGGAACAAGCCGTTTCTCATTTTTTAAGTATATTTTGTGAAACAAAATAGTATTCTATAGCCAAAATCTGCTTGGGCATATTTACTTTTATAAAAGATTTTTAGCACTATCTTGAACTAATTGAATCTGACAAGATAAACTACTTATTAATAAAAGAAAATATTAAAAATATTATTAATGACAGATATCATTTTGCCAGTAATAATATATTAGTAAAAGTTGTTAAGTCCATAGTTAATATAATCAGAAAGCTTGAATCACTTTGGCTAAAATTTTCAAAGAATTGGTTTATATGTATCTTGAAATCTCCAAGTTTAATATTCCAATTTCTGGTTTTAAAGCATATATACAGGGGGCTACCAATGCATTGTGGACACTTTTTAAAAATTTATACCAAGCTAAATAAATACAATATCAAGCTAAAAATTATATAAAATATTTATTAAATCTAAGCCTTTTAAATAAAAAAAAAATTATAAAATTCTATGCAGTAGTTTTTAAAATAATTAAAGTAATACAAATTTGTGTAATGTTTCACTAGTACAAAATTAGTAATTTTAATATAACTTATATAATAAATAGAATTACTAAATATAGTAATATGTAAACTTAATTTTTTTATTAAATAAATTAATTTTTTTTAAATAATATTATTTAATATAACAAATTATATATTTTTTTAACATTTTTAAAATTTTTAAAAAAAATTTTATAAAATTTCCATATATAGCAATAAAATTATTAATTTTAGAAATTAATTAATTTAAATTAATATTTTAACTTTTACTTTAAAAAATCATTAAAAATTTAAAATTTTTTAAAAAATTATAAAATTATATATAATTTGTTATATTAAATAACTTTATAAAATTAAAAATATAGTTTATTTAATAAAAAATTAATTTTTACTATAAAAATATAATTTTAATAATTTTTTAGCTTCGTACCAGTGTTAAATTACACAATTTGTATTATCTTAATTATTTTAAAATTACTGCATAGAATTTTATAATTTTTTTTTATTTAAAAGCCTTAGATTTAATAAACTTTTTATATAATTTTTAGCTTGATATTATATTTATTTTGCTTGGTATAAATTTTTAAAAAGTGTCCACAATGCATTAGTAGCCCTCTGTACTAGCTGTTATTAACCAAAAAGCAAAAGAATTTTCTAAAAATATTTATTTGTTACTTTATTCCTTACTTCTATATACAAGAAAATGGCTATATTAAAGTATATGAATAAAGAAAGCCTTTTACATATATGTTTGAATTAGCTAATTATTAGAAATTTAATAAGAAAGACACTATTCTACTTTATAAAGAACTATTTAACTACAAAAATAATACTCGCCCTTTTCATCAAATTAGCTTTGGTCTCTAAAATTATCTGTATCCTTTTGAACAAAATTTGCTAATAATTTCACTGATTTGCTATAAAGAGTTTTATTATTGTTCTTTATAAAGCTTTTATGAGTATCTTTTTTTTTCTTTGGGCCTTGCTAAAACTAAATCAAGAAATTGTCTTTTTTCTAATACTCTTTTCAAGCTTGGACAACTAAAAAATGAACTTAAAAAATATATTAAAAAAAATAAAAATAAGCAAAGTCCTGTTTTAATATCAAACCTTTTAGAAAAATATTAACTTACTTTTTAATAAAAATAGCTATGATAAAGATAAAAATGATAATGAAGTAATTAAACAAATTAAAGTAGTTAGTATTAATGATAATGAGATGTCTATTATAAAGTAGCTATTTGATTTTGAAGCATTTAAACTTATTGAGGATGCTAGTAACTATTCTATAATACAGCAAAGCAATACTGTAAGTAAAAAATGATCTATTGAAGATAGTGAATTAACTTAATTATATTATACTTGATTATTGATTAATTTAGATCAATAATCAAGCACCAATTAATAGGCTTGACAACAATAGATCAATCAATAATTGATAATGCTAATTAATCAAATAAGTATTATATTAATCAATTAAAATTTTTTAATATGATTTTACCTAGAATATTATTTAATTTCTGATCTAAATGACTAATATTAATATTTTAAATAGCTAAAAATTTTTGATAAAAATGTTGTGATTATTAATATCGAGTGCATTGTATTAGCCTTTTATCAGATCATATTATGCAGATACAATTTCAAGAAGAGGTATAATTTTATAAGATTGTATGATCTTATTATTTTTAATATAATATTTTTTAACTAGTAAATATAATATAATCGATCATTGATTGACTTAATGATTGATCAATTATATCCACTCAAGCTTATAAATTACATGCTTAATCAATCATACTCGATTAAGTATGTATTTTTGAATTTTGATTGGTTAAAAATTTTTTTTGGGGCAATTATCGATCAATAATTTTTTTGTCAAGTTAATTTACTAATTGAAATATTCTTTGAATTTTAATAATATCTTTTTTTTTAATATAAAATATAAAATAAGCAATAATTTAGTATAAATTAATGGATAGGATTTACCCGTCTAAATTTAGTACAAAGTACTAAATTATGACACATTTTAAACCTGATTATCTGCTAATTTTAATTATTAATTAATTTTAATAACTCTTTATAATTTGTTAGATATGGAGCATTATGTCTAAAAAGTTTGATAACTTTAAGTCTTATTTTTGATTTTATATAATTTTTTTTCTAAAAAGTTCTTTTTTTTAGAAAAAATTTTTTGTGCTAAGCCACAATTTGAAAATTACTAGTAATTTTATAATAAAAATACAGACGGAAATGTACTTAACTTAGTACGGACATTGTTACACAAAAATTAAGGTTATTAAAAAATTTTTTTCTTAATAATTTTATTATTAATATAAAAAAAATTTTTGCTAAACAATTTTTGAAGATTTATCAGATTTTTGTATATAAAAAAAATTGAGTTTTTTAATTTTTTGGATTTTTTATGCATTTTGCAAAATGTACTAAATTTAGTACAAAACAGTAAATCCAAACCATTAATATTTACATTAGTTTGGGATCACTAGAAGCTCAAAAAATAGGAGTCTTTAAGTAAAAATATTATATATAAAACATTTTGATTTTGTATCTATTAATTAATTAAAATTGTATTATGTTATTGTTCTTTAAATAAATGAAAATTCATGTGATTTACTGTATATAGTACCATGTACTTTTCAAATAAGTCACTATATAGTATGTTATGTAATTAGCTAGTAATGGGTTACAATAGGACCCCGAACAATGCAAATCAAGGTTACATTAATGCATTATCCACTTTTCTGCAATTCTGATTGGCTAAAATAAGGTTCAACCAACCAGAATTGCAGATTTTGGATAAACTTTATAAAAATTTTATATCAAATCTAATGTAACCTTTATATATATTGTTCGGGTCCTGTTACAATTATATGAACTTAGATGAATATGTTCATAGATATAAGAGGCATGCCTTGACCTGATGGCATGTTCATATAGGCATGCCAAATTTTTTATCTGTGCTCTAAACTCTAGCATTATAGTTAGATTAGAGTGAAAACAACTTAGATAGCATATTTACAAATAATTTTTACTAAAAATAAACTTTTGTGGTTTGGGTTAGGATTAGATTAAGGTTAGAGTTAGAACAATAAAGTTTTTATTAGTAAAATTTCATGAGAAGCATTTTTAATTAGACTGCAGAAGTGATTTTTTAAAGGTAGAGTATACATGGATTATTTTTTCATATGACTTTATAGTATATTAAATTTTTATATAGTAAATAAAAAAATACTTCTAATAAAACTTTTAACCAATTACTGGTAGTATCAAATTTATATAATATATAGTTTAATCCAGTTTGTTTATAATAGTAAAGTTGTGCAATAAGTATTGCTTTAAAAAAAATTAATATATAATTAAATCTTTAAGGTCGCTATATGTTTTTCCTGGGTAATACAAAGAATTGCTAATTCTGATTGGTCGAATCATATGATATTTACATGACATTATATATTATGATTATACAAAGTTGATCTATATTCTATTTTATATGAATTTGGAAATATTAATACTCTACCCTTAATTAAATTTTGTGTTATTTTAGTTTATTTGTAAAAAAATAATTTTGCTTTGATTGTTTATATTACACCTGATCTTGACATTTTATTGGTCAAAAATCACAGGAGGAACCAATTTTTGTGGGTGCACTAGGGGTTGGGTGAGAACAGCATAGGGTTGTATTAGAGCTACTGTATTAGTAAATTTACAAGGAAAGTTTTTGATTAGGCCACAGTAGTGGTTTTCTAATTAAAATTTTAAGCTATTTTTGTTTTTTGTAAAAAAGTAGGTTCACTTGACTTTTATGTTACACTTATTCTGAAATTCTATTGGTCATATTACAGGGTGAACAATCAAGCAAACAACATTCTTGTATTGTATAATGTATTATCAAGTAGATTTAAATCAGGGACGATGATTTTATGCAATTTATCCGCATAATATAATTGATAATGCATAATACGTTAGACTTGCCGCATAATACTGCATAAAGTATGGTGCTATTAAGTACTTTTCGCATAATTAGGTCTTTAAGTGCAATTCCGAAAAGTTCCGAATAGAAAATCAATCAACGCAAATTACGAGCAAGGTCGTGAAAAAAAATTTGAGGATATTCCGAATGTGGGATCATACTAAAACTTAGCATAATCGTGCATAAATATGAATTTTGGATGCAGAATAGCGCATAATTATAAAAATGATGTATGCGCATCTAGGCGCATAATTTACTTTTTGTTGCATGCATAGTTAATGGTTTGTTGCCGCATAAAATCATCGTCCCTGATTCAAATATATTAAGGACTAAGCCACACTAAGCCTCTAAATGTATCACGTGGTTACATGATCACGTGATGCGGCTCTCTGGAAAATTTGCCAAGGGCCTGCTGTACTCACTAATATCAACCCATTTGGATTAAACAAGTATATTGATATATTAGGGAGTTGATAACAAAGAGATAGTTTTTATATTGCTTAAGCATATGGGTTTTTCATAGCAAAACCATGCTTAGCCAATGGAATCAATGGAACCAATAGAGCCAATAGAGCCAATGGAATTAGTTATTAATTATTAACAAATATATACGATATTATTAGCTAGCTGGCCTCCATTGGCTCCATTCGCAAATTATTCTCAATGGAGCAATGGAGTGATGCCAATGGAGTTGTTCTCCATTCACCCAATGGATAAATGTGCCAACCCTGCATCTGGGACATGCTCATGTCCTATGCCACAATCCTATTCACCGGGCTTCGTCTAGGGTTGGGGCATGGGAAAAAATTTGTGCATGCCCCTCTTATCGTGCCCGGGGCATGCCCTTTTATATACAATGAAGTACTATGTTGCTAGATCTAACTACTACTAGAATGCCCTCAAAAGTTCTGCATATAGCTTGGATCCGGTCATCCATTTTTATATTAAATTTAATGGATATCCGATGGATTTTACTATTAAATTTGTATCCGACAAATAACCAGATCAAAGCTTTAGTTCTGTATTCAGATGTAATATGAATTTAAAAAAGTTTTTCAAAATCACAGGCAATGTAATTTCTATGTTTTATTAAAAATTTTGAATATATTGCGCCTTATTTTGATTCTAATTTTGGAATCTAATAAATCTAATATAATAGGCTGCTATACAAAATTTTTAGATTTTGTAGTCAATCAGTATACAACTTTGTATGTCAAATTGAAATTTACGTCAGATCAAAACACTGTGCCCCAACCCTAGCTTCGTCGGGTTGTCCGTGTAAACAAAAAATTGGCGTGATGGCACCTGGTTCCCAAATTTGAAGATCGACAGTGCAATTTCAGTTAATTTGTTAAGGTCGATTCTATTGATGCGTACGAACGTACTGTACCTCATTGACATTTAGATGCCAAATATTTATCCACAACAACCTTTATAAGCAATACATTATTCTAGGTGTTACCTAAATATATATAATAATATATTACGATACACAAGTAACCATAGTTGGCAATTTGATTTTATTATGATTTTATAAAATTTACGTGTCATTTATTTGTCATAAAAAAGTCATATTAGTCATTTTGCCAACATTGCAAGTAACGGGGAGAATTGCGCAAAAAATCAATCCGGAGTAATCACCCGAATTATCCAGACTGTAAAAAGAAAAAAATTGATATAGTTTACCCGCAGGTGGATTACTGGGTAATCCGTATATTAAAGTATAATAACGATAAGCTTAATTTTGTAATTGAATTTTTTTCGATTACATGTAAATTCAGATTAGTTAACTTCTAACCACTTATGCTATTAGTCAGATTAGTTAACTATTGTATACGATTACGTTCAAAAAAAAAAAATGCAACTCAGGTCATCCGATGGTTTTTGATCTGTGAATCATCCAACAAATTTATCTTTATCTATGCATAAAACAATAAGTTTTGAGACAATTGAAAAGTTGATACTGTACCTGAATCTGATATCAACCAAAATCAATAACTTATTTAGTTCTGACTTGATAACATCGATTTAGTAATCGGCAACTTTTATCTCTCTGGTATTTTAACCAATTTCGTCGACAAAACCATTTCTCCGACATAATTTAGCCTGATGTAAGTTAGGGTTGGATCACTTTTATAGTTAGCGTTGTGTAGAGCTTGTCGACGAAATGGCTGTCGGCGAAATGGTTGCCAGCGAATTCTACCAGAACCTAAAAATACTAAAATACCTTTACTATGCTTACTATGCTGTGCAAAAAATACTATAAATTTTTGTTGCCTATGATCAGTGTTGGCAAAATATGGACATGGACAATATGGATCATTGGACATGGACATTTATTGGACATAAGGCATTTGGTCCAAATCAAACGCGTAAGTTGGAATTCCAAAACATTCCAACAACAAAGTTGAGAAACTCGAGTGAAACCCCAAAATATTCCGAAAATTTCAGCAAAGAAAGACATGAACACGGACACTATTTGGATTAGTCCATGTCCATATTTGTCCAAGTCCAAATAAAATTTTTATTGGACATAATTCAAAATGCCAATGCTGCCTATGATCATAAACATTTGTACGATAATTTAATTTAGTAAAGATATATTTTTTATGGAGGAAAATCAAGACGCATCATTTATATTGATCTCATGTTCATTGTTTATGAATTTCTTCTTGAAGAATTAGTTAAACTCCTTGAAACACAATTGAAAAAAAGGTCATTGGCTTCGTTTACATTTGAATAATATTTATCAAGAGTTTTCAAAATAGTCAATTTCAAAAATTACAAGAATAGTGTAACGATATTGTGTTAAAATATCCAAGTAAAATCTTTGATTCTGAAGATTTACTTCAAGAAATATATTAGTCTCTTTTATTAAGCGTGGTGATTTACATTAAATGGGTATTGCCTAAAATTCAGGCTTTCCATCAGATCTTGATGACTGGACTCGTGAAAATTTTCAAGTTTTAAAGATTACTTTAAAAATTACCGTACAGCGCTCCATAAAGTACTCCGGGTATATACCGGGAAACTCGTGTTAACCCTAAATAGTACCCCCTCGAGTACTGTGTATGATTGTGGGTACTATGTATGGGGGGTGCTGTGTTCGGTATCAGGGTTGGGCAATTGGACAAGTGGGTTGTCCAATAAAATTTAAATTTCTAAAATTGTCTGTAATTTTTTTTAGAAATAAGAAACCTCTGTTCAGAGTCAAGCAAACCAAATAATTAGGACAGTAATATACCACTAATTTTTACTCTATATATGTTAATAAATCAATGGACACTGGACAAATTTATATGTCCAGTGTCCAGTGAAATTCACTGGACATAGAAGGCTGTCCAACCCTGGCCACTTGGGGGTGACAACTTACCAACTTCCCTAAGTCGCCACATCCATATATAACTTGCATTTTTTTGAGTCTCAAAATAACTTTACTTAAGAACTCAAAATCAGTTGTAATAATAGAATTCTGCNACTAATTTTTACTCTATATATGTTAATAAATCAATGGACACTGGACAAATTTATATGTCCAGTGTCCAGTGAAATTCACTGGACATAGAAGGCTGCCCAACCCTGTTCGTATTAGTTTTTCTGAGATAGATATAATATAGTACTTGGGTATAAATAAATTTTTAAGGCCGCGTGAACGATATAATACCCGGGTATATATCGATCTTCATATAATATATGGGGTACTTTATGGAGCGCTATACGGGTATGTATCCCTTATCCGTTATTTCCGAATATTCTAATGATTAGTGTTGTTAGGCGAACCTATCTCCAAATGGCGAAAGACGAAACCTAAGCCAAAAAAAAAAAAAAGACGAAGTTGAAAGAAACCTCTTGGCGAAACGTCGAAACCTTGGCGAAACGTCGAAACCCTGGCGAAACCTTAAACCCTGGCGAATCCCGGCAAACTAGCTAAATATTTATATCATATATTGAACTGTTTATACAGAATCCGCTATTAAAAAATAGCTTGAGTATAAACAATAAGCTTAAAGTTTTAATAATACAGTAATACGCCCTGGTCGTTACATTTTCAGATGGACATGTCTGAAAGCAGATAGAACACGTATTTATTAAAAATTTTGACTTCATATGGGTTAATTTTTTGGATTTAGTGATTATTAAAAATTAATGATAATATTTCATTAAATTTAAGCACGGTCCTCGATAAAATAAAATTGATATTGCGATAAAATTGAATTATACGATTGTATTTTATTGGTCAATTGCTTGCCTTAGCTATAATCCGCTTATGAATTGCTTATGAAACCGCACAATAATTATAAATTCTTAGCTGCAAATTGTTATAATATTTAATAGTCCTAGTATCACCCACCAAAAAATGTAGCTTACGTCATAATTAAAACTCAGAACCAATAACGAAATTTTTTAAATAATAATTTATCATTTCCGTGCACAATTTATTGTTATTGTGCTTCAGAGCTTTAACTATGATGTAAGCTATATGTTTTCGTGGGCTGTTTATAATATTATAGATTATTCAATTCTTAATTTTTTCCTGTTTTGCTTGCTATGTTTCATCAGTTTTGCTATGTTTCGTCAGTTTCGCCATGTTTCACCAGTTTCGCCATATTTCGTCATGTTTCGCCAGTTTCGCCATTTCATATATATTGGCGAAAGTCGAAACTAGGATTTCGCAATTTCGCCGGCGCGAAACCCGCCTAACAACTATACTAATGATATTTGATAATGTACAACCAATACTGGAAAAAAGTTTTTGAAATATATAATGAAAATAATTAATTGTAAATCTGAATCAACCAATATCTTCAATAATTTTTCCTCCTTGAATGATTTGAACACATAATCAGTTATTAAGAGTAATAAAGCCAATTTCGGCAGTGTTTATTAAAGAACATGCGACAAAAATTTCATGGATTTATAAAAAAAGAATTACATATCCTATAAGAAATAATCAATATGAATTTAGCTCGTGGAAGCAGAAATGGGATTAACGTTAACACTAATTCATATTGGAATTCGTGTAATCAGAAAGCGAAACAATTAAAATTAGGGTTAGGATTAGGTTAGGGATTAAAACAAGAGTTATAGGGAAAATCACTCTTCTGACATTTTTTATTAGTGCTCCAAGACAGGTTTAGACACTCGTGATTTGATTGGTCAATCAATGTAAAAATCTCCAATTTTTTTCAAATTTGAGCAAAGATATCTCAGTAATTACCTATTAAAAATCATGTATGAATCCATAGAATTAAAATAAAAAAAAAAAGATATCAGCGTCCAAAGTTAAAAAAAAATTTTAGGCGATTATCAAACGGTTAGGTTCTTCCCAAACTTTGAGCGAAGATATCTCAGTAACTATCTATCAAAAATCAATGAAATTTTTTTTATCTCGATTATATGAATCCATATAATTAAAATAAAAAAAAATTTCATCGATTTTGAATAGGTATTTATCGAGATATCAGCGTCTAAATTTTAAAAAAAATTTAAAACAATTGCGGTTAAGTTTATCCCAAACTTTGAGCAATGATATCTCGATAACTATCTATTCAAAATCAATAAATTAATTCTATTGATTTATAGAATTAAAGTAAAAAAAATTTCGTCAATATTAATTTCAAAAAGTTTTGACGATTATCAAAACAAAAGACCATGACCAAGTTTTTTTTCAAACTTTGAGCGATGATATCTACCTATTCAAAATTGATGAAATTTATTTTAATTCATGAATATATGGAATTAAAATAAAAAAAATTTTCTATCGATGTTAGGTGAGATATTCTCGTTTAAAACTTAAAAAAAAAATTATTAAAAGGTTGCGATTAAGTTCTTTCTAAATTTTGAACGATATATCTCGATAACTAAAAATTTTTTTATTTAATTACGGATTACTGTAATATAAAAAATTTTTATCGATTTTAGATAGGTAATTATATATTGAGGTATCATCATCGTCTAAACTTTTTTAAACTTTGAACGAAGATATCTCAATAAATAACCATCAAATAACCATCAAATATCAATGAAAATTTTTTTATTTTAATTCTATAAATTCGTAGAATTAAAATAAAAAATTTTTTATCGATTTTGGATAGGTGATTATCGAAAAATCATCGCTCAAAGTTTGGAAAGAACTTAGCCGCGATTTTTATTTTGATAATCGTAATTTTTTTGAAAGTAATTACCTAACTACATCGATGAACATTACTTTAATTTAATTTAGAATTAAATAAAAAAATTTCATCGATTTTTGGTAGGCAGCTATCGAGATATCAGATATAATCGCTCAAAGTTTAGAAAGAACTTAATTTAATTCAAATTTTTTTTTTAAGTTTAAACAAGAATATCTCAATAACTATCCGTCTAACATCGATAAAAAAAATTCTTATTTTAAATCTATGGAATCATACAATTAATAAAAAATTTTTCATTGATTTTTTGATAGGTAGTTATTATGATATCTTCGTTCAAAGTTTAACCGCAATTTTTGTTTTGATAATCGTCTAAATTTTTTTAAACTTTGGATGATGATATCTCGATAACTACACATCCAAACTCGATGAAATTTTTTTTTTTTAATTCTATGGATTCATATAATTAAGATAAAAAAAAAATTTTCATGATTTTTGATAGGTAGTTACTGAGATATCTTTGCTCAAATTTGGAAAAAATTATATAATGTTGTTATCAAGAATCGCTGATTACGTCCATGATAGTTCGAGTAGAATCTTACAATGACCGTAAATTTTTTCGCCATGGCTAGGGTACTAATCATGAGATTATCCGATTTTTCTGATTTTTTTGATTGATATTAGGGCTAGGATTGGATTAAGGACAGGAAGAATGGTTTATAATATAGCAAAATCGCTTTTTTGTTTTTGTCGTCTCATCCGGATTACGTATCGGATCTCTGACCTCCAAAAATAAGGAAATGGATATGAAAATTTAATTTATAATAATAATAAAAGTTGTCCAATATTTTCTGTTTATTTTGTTATTTTTAATTCTTTTGACTGTAAATGGAATATGGTGAATCACATTTTTGTTAAAGGTATATGAAATATTTCAAATTTATAAAAAAAAAAACAATCGTACAAGGCTACTGTACTAATTTTAATAGTTTATTAATATAGCAAGTATACAATCAAAAAAAAAAAACTTTTGTTTTTTTTTTTAATAAACTTTTGAAATGATGATCATGTAAGATCAGCATTTATTTATAAACTACATATGTTCAAGTCATAGTTTGACAATTATCCATTTATAATTCTAATTTGAAATTTAAAGAATGCTCTATTTGAGCAGTAGTGTTGTTTGGCTATAACTCAAGCCAGTGAGGTATAAACCAAAAACCTAGGATATCGATATAAAAATATTAAATTTAATAACTGACCATTTGAACTAAATTTACAAAAACGTACAAAATAAAAAATATATATATAATTATAAGCAAAAAAAAAACGATTTTGTAAATAAATTAACCCGAACTTGTTATCACTTCAGAAAAATTATGGACACTTATAGTTGTTTTATCTTCTTTTTTTGCTTTTTTGACAAAACCTATTTGATCTTCATTTGAAAGTTCTTCCAATGATAAATTCATTGTCTCAGGTATCAATAATGTTGTCCAAATTCCAATAAACATGAAAACAGCAAAAATTAAAATCAATCGATTCATAAACATGTTTCTGCCTCCAATGTCTTTGAGATTAATGAAACCAATTTGTGCAACTATTGCACCTAATTTTCCGGATGCAGCAGATATTCCATGGCCAGTTGACCTATATCTCGTGGGGAAAACTTCACCAGGTATAATAAAAGTCGTTGCATTAGGGCCAAAATTTTGGAATAGCTAAATAAAAAATTGAAACATTAATTAAAACATTAATTGAAATTTTAATAAAAAAAATAAATAAAATAAAATAAAAATAAAATAAAATAAAATGGTCAATCATATTAATAATTACCTGGCACAAGGTGAATATTGTGATGAATAAAGGCATAGAAAGTCTCAAAATTTGATCATAAGCAATACCCAAAATTAAAAATAATATAGTAAGAACTATAAAACCCATTAATTGGATTTTTATACGACCCCATTTATCTACCAGAAAGACAGTAAACCAATATCCAGGAACAGTGCCTAACATAGTAATGATAATGTTGCCAACAGACATATTCCATAATGAAATATAAATGTCGGTGCTACTAGCAAATCCAATAGCCTCCAAAATGATTGCATTATTTAATCCTATGCCTATGTAATTAAGAGATTGATACTTGTTTATATAAATATGTAATAGACAATAAATAGACAAGATTTTGGAAATTAATATATTTTTTTTATTTACCATAGAAGGCCACATCCAATACGAGCCATGAGACCGAGGTACCTAATAGAACTTTACCATTATGCCATTGACTAAAATATTGTATAAAATCCTAAATAAAATATAAATTACATTTGATAAGTAATTGATAAATGAGAAAAGAATAAAATATATAAGTTACCTTAAAAGTGGCACGCGGGATTTCAATTGAAGAATTAGGCGCTCCTTTGTCCCTTTCATTTTTCCTGTTCGATAATACACCATCAATATCACGAGAACCTTTTTCAATATCTTTTAAAACATCCATAGTGTAACGTGGAGTCTCAGGTATCGTTAGGCGAAAATAAAGAGCAACGACGCCTGGGACGACTCCAAACCCTACTACTATTCGCCATACATGATCAACATATCTTTGATCTTGGTATATAAGGTCTTTGTAAAGAGCTAGAGTAACCACCGAAATCACAGCCGCGGTTAGAATACCGAAACCTTGCATGGAGAAAACGGCAGCCATCATTGCTAATTTTTTTTTCAATAATTTTTATATAATTTTGATAAATATTAATATTATTAATAATTAATTAATTAAAAAATTCATTCATTCAAAAGGTTAACATACTATACCTCCACGTTTCTTTTTGGTAGCGAACTCACTCGTGATAACTTTTAAACGATGATAATAATAGAAATTAAAATTTGAAGATAATTGAAAAAAAGAAAAGTCAAAAAATCAACAACATTACCAGCAGATAAAGGATAATCGCCACCAATTCCAATGCCTAATATTACTCTCCAGAACATAAGTGCGCCCCAAAGAGAAACAGCATAAGAATTTGCACTGAGCGCAGAACCAATGGTCGCAACAACCATTAAACTAAGTTCCAAACCATACATCTGTGACAATAACGATAATAATAATAAAAATATTAAGAATAATTTGTGAAGGTAAACGAATAAATGAAAACATATTTACATTATACTGTAATTACCTTTTTACGTCCGTAATGATCAGCACACCAACCAAACACCAATTGACCTATTAGAGTCCCTAGGGCTGCGGACATCTTTAACCCCGTATCGATTGATGTAGGAATATTATTATCAAAGTAGACAAAACTCAACATGGTAGAAACCAAATTTATAACGAATAAATCATAAGCGTCAGTAAAGAAGCCAACACCCGATACTACACAAGCTCTTATATGAAACCATTGAAATTCAGCGTTATCAATTTCAGAGAGTTTTGTTCTACGTAAAGTATCTAGATTAACAGCATCAATATCATAATCATCATCGTCATCGTAGTAAAAGTCATCATCATAGTGGCATTTTTTAGGAGAAAAGGGATGAACAGCAGCTGCTTCGTTATTTGTATGCATTAGTAAGAAAAAGGACACTAGAACAAAAAGAATGACTTATATATATTTATTACTAATATTAAGATTATTATTAAGTATTAAAGGAAAGGGGGTAGATGAGTGTTTAATAAAAAAAATAAAAGCGAGACTCATTCTAATAAAGTAAATTTACATCTAGCAGACTTTTTTTTTTTATTCATAAATTAAGGTTCAAAAAAAAAATTATGAAAATTTATAAGCATTGATAATTTATTATAATTATAACATTCAAATAGAAATGTAGAGGACTTGAATTTCTTTTATTAATTTATTGGTACATCATAAATTATTTTCCAATATCAGTGAATTTAAAATCGCTTTAAGTTATACAAAATTGTCTTAATCGAGAAATATATTACATAATTAGAGATAGAGTTTCACAAAAATTTGGCGTATCAACAATCGGAATATATTATCTCCTTATTTTCGTAAACCAGCAAAAATGGTTCTGAGCATTTATAGCATTTATAATAACAATTTTATATATATTTTCTTATATTTCATATATATACCTATATATTTATTATTTCATTAAGTTTGTATACGTTCGTGCGTAAGTACGTACTGTACGTATGTACGTACATACCTGATACGTACGTGTATGCGTACGTACATACATACCCTGCAACAATAATTAAGTATTCTGTATTTAGGGGTCCTGTTTTCTAAATGTGAGATGGAATCTCCGAGTATCTAAAAATCACGAAAAAATGGTGATTATCTAGAAGAGAATGCATTAGCATTAGATGATCTAACAACCAACAGCCAAAGTTATTTGAACACTAAGCATGCATGGCATGGAATAGGACTCTAGGCGGGTGAAACACCAGGTGCGAAGGGATGTGTATTACATACCATGAGATTCAAACCATTTGACAAAATAACAAAAATAGCATGTATTTTTAATTCCATGATTTTTCTAACCATGTATTTACCATAACTTTAAAACAATAATTAATTATAAATTAATTAATTTTAAATTCCCGAATAAATATTATGAATTTCGAATCAATGTTGTGAATTTCCAATTAATATTGTGAATTTCGAATCAATATGCATTATAGAACGGAACACTTTATTTGTGTACCAACGAGAAAAGTTTATAAAAATATGATTATTACTATATATATAATATAATTTTATTATAATCCGTAAAGTAAAGGCTGTTAAATTGTGGCTAATTAGACCTATAAAAAAAAGCAATTAGACATATGAAGTCTAGTGCTATTTTTTCATTAGACATTGTCTAAAATAACAACCATGCGTAAAAGAAAATAATCTGTAATGTAAATTACACGTGTACTTAAAATAAAGCGATTAGTTAACGTTAATTGTTAATGCATTTCAATATGCTTAATAAATATTATAATACATAATTTATTTTTCTGGTTAGCTTTTCTTCGCTAATTAATAAAAGAAAACAAGTTTAGTAGCTAAAGCTTTTTATTCTGTTATAATTTGCTTGATACGTGATAATTGGTTTACTCAGCAGTACCATGATTTCATGGTTTAAAATTACACTTACTGAATAAATCATTGAAGAAATTATTATTATTATTAACGTTAAAAAACCATTTACCTGATACAGTAAATGTACGTACGTATTATACTAATTTAGACTTCACAGATCTGACGTCACACTGCTTGAGTACGTATGTATTTGATTTAGTCTCTGCAAGCTTTGAATTCTCTCAAGAACTGAAAAGAACGCAAATAAATCATGTGTATTTATGCAATAAAGAATATTAATAAAATTTCGATCTAAATGCATTTAGTGATACCTTTGTTGACTATTCATTGAAGAATCTGTAATCGATCAAGCTTATTGTTCCTATCAAATGTTGGATTATGCATGCGATCAACTATGAAGATTAAGATTCTATCTAGTCTGGATTACTTATTACTTAAATTTAATAACTTAAATTGCTTAATTAAATTTAATAACTTAAATTGCTTAAGACGATATTTTTTATTTTAATAACTTAAATTGCTTAAGACGATATTTTTACTTTAATAACTTAAATTGCTATTGTTACTTTAATAACTTACATTGCTTAAGACGATATTTTATTATTATTAATATTTATATATTAAATTTGATTATGATCTAAAACTCTTTCTTTCTTTCTTCGATATAGTGAACCTGGCTGTCTTTATCATAATAAAATTGCTGAATTGATTTAGATAACTAAAAAGAAAGATAATCATGAAAAAAGATATACTTACGCCGCCAAAAATTAATTAAAAATTAAAAATTACGGCATCTACCGATTCCGTATTACGGAATATACCGATTTATCTATTCACAGATTTACGTGGTATTTCATATTCCAAATAATCAAGTCTATATAAGGTATTAGAGTGGTATTAGTTAATCACGCTACTTGTTATTTGCAAATTTCCATATTGGAATATTAAAAATTCTATTGAAAACGGCTCAACATTACTAGACCCTTCGAAATTCTATTAAGCGTGAAACTACATTATTAGTTCTTCGGGTTATTCAAAATTGTCATGGACAAGGCATGAAATTACTAAACCTAGGTTCTTTTAAATTCTACTGAAAGTGATACGACATTACTAGACCTTTGGTTCTTTTAAAATTCTATTGGAAGTGAAGCTTAAACTGTCTAGCAGGCAAATTTGCTCACTAAAATAATTTTTGAAAAGTTTTTTTTTTAAATTTTTTTAAAAATTTATTTAAGCTTATCCCTCCTATTTATTGAATAAAATTAAAGATATTTGAATAAAATTCTTAGATTCAAGCCAATATGCGCTCATTTCTATTGGGTTGCCCTCTATGTTGCAAAAATAATATAGTCCTGTAAATGGGCAACCAAGACATCGTATATTTCTTTTATAAATAATATATTTAAATTTTATAATTTTATTTTTAATTTTATTACATTTTCAATAAAATTTACTTATTAATTTTACTATTAAAATTTATATGTTTTCTAAAAAGAAAAGTTTTAGTTAGTACTAAGTAAAGTTTAAATTTTGTTTGATAAATTATATAAGTAGTAATAACAAAAACTGTTTATTTTTTTAAATTTTTTTACAGCTTTGTATTAAGGTAATAGGGGTAAATTTTGATTAAAAAAAAAAAAAATTTAAAAACAAACTTTTTTAAAAAATTATAAATTTTTCTTAAGCATCTTCAGATTTTTTATAAACATTAAACAAATTTTAAATATCAGATATATATAATTATAGTTTATTTTAAAAAAAAATTGTATAATTTTTTATCTTTAATAAAAATAATTAGATATGAATTTATAAAATTTTAGTAGACAAATTTGTCTGTAAAACTGAATAATTTAAAGGATAATAGATCTTTAGATTCTTTAAAGTTGTTTTAAACTAAGCATGATATTATTTGATCTTTAGCTTTTTAAAATTTTATTAAATAAGAAATCATTAAGGGCCATGTCATTAATCAGAGGCCTATTCCCCTCCCTCTTTCTTTAATATATATATAGTTAGGTTCCTTATATATAATTTCAACTTTTTTTACCCCTTCCTCCTAAAAAATTACCTGATTTTTGTCACTCCCCTAATCATCTGATTATTTTTTATTAGAGGCTTATTTCTCTCTCTTTCTCTTAATATATATTTGTTATATTTGGTCAGGTTTCTTATATATAATTTCAACTTTTTTTACTTTCCTTCTTTCTAAAAAATTATCTGATTTTTGATACCTTCCTAAAAAATAAATGTCTTTTATAAGGTGTGGCTAAAAACCTTAGTGTACTTTTTTTAGTAAATTAGCTTTTAAAAGAGCATATTAGAAGGAATATAGAGTATAAGTAGAAGCCAAAAGGTTTAAATAGGCAATCCCATAGTTGGGTTGTAGATATAGCAGCTAGTATAGAACAATACCAAAAGTGTAAGTAGCTAGTTGCACTTTTATTATACAAATATAATATGAGGTATAGTTTTTATAACTAGGCTAACTGTTTGTAACAATAAAGTACCAAAGTATCTAAATGGTTATCTTAATATTAAAAAAATTTTTATTATATAGAATTAGAGTTCTACAATTTGATTTAATCTTTCAATATTTAATCAAATATTTGATCAAATTTAAATTCAAATTTACTATATTTGATTTGATCAAATTCAAATATAGGCAAAATTGATTTGATTTAACAAAGATATAATTAATTTAGAAAATTACTATTTAAAATTCAAATTTAATTCAAATTTAAATTCAAATATTTGAATAAAATCAAATTTAAATTAGGATTATTTGATTTGATCAAATTCAAATTGATCTAATATTTAATTTAATTTAAGTTTGAGAAACTTTAAATATAATACAATATTTTTTAAATCTTTGGTTTTATTTACAAATCATAAGATTGCTAGTTCAAATTTTATTGGTAGCAAATATCAAATTTTATAAGATAGTTTAGCTATATTAGTAAAGTTGTTAATAGAGTATTCCAAACTAAGGAGTATTCTATTAATAACTCTACTTATTAGAAAACTGAAACACTATAGAATTTAGATATTTGAATATTTGAACAATATCAAAATATGTCTATATTTGTATTTATCTTATATTCAAACAAATGGATTGTTAATAACACTATTTAAATAATAAGTAATAAATATAAATATTTGGCAGATATTGTCTGCTAGACATTGTTCAAAGTCCAAATATTTAATTAGTCAATAATTATATTTGATCTACAAAAAATTAGCCAAATATTGAACAAAATCTACTAACAATATTCAAATATCTGCACCTATTTAATTAGCTAATCTAGTTCTTTTTTTTTAAATATTATTAGTTCTAATATTCATTAGCTTTTTTTATTTTTTTTAATATCAATTTAACCTACAAGTTAGTTCAAATAGAAAAAACAAATATAACAAAAAAAAAAGCTATATTTATCTTTAAACTATATCAAAAAAATAAATATGATACAAATTTGTAAAGATCTATGATTCTAGAAAATTTTAACAAATTTTGCAATAACTTGTAATCTAGTAGTTAAAACTAAATAATATTGGTACTATTCAATTTATCTCGATAAGTTGGATCAAATAGTACCAAATTGTTAAATTTCAATTACTAGATCACAAGAAAATTCCATTTAAATAAATTTTATAAACATTAAATTATCTTGCCAACTAGTGAACTAAATTTAATAAATTTGGTACTATTTGATTTTTTTTTTTTTTAAGTTAAAGTCTGCCGCTTTGGGTGAGAGTCTTTTTATTCAAGTATGTGGACCTCAGCAACCTCTATGGGCTCCCAACATTTGGTACATGAATGAGAGTACAACTAGCCACATGTACAACTTTTGGTTGTCTAATTTAAATAGTCCGCCTGAAGGTTTTACACTAGCTGCCATACCTGCAACCCAACTAGAGGATTGTCTATTTAAACCTTCTGGTCCAAACTTCACCTGTCAGCCCCACTTGTGTCACTGGTTCAGCCCTCCAGTACATTAGCTAGTCAAGGACAGCTCCAGATACCAACAAACCCTCTCTTAGGACTAGTTTATCCTACTATTCAATTTCTCTTGATAAGACAGTTCAAATAGTATTAAAAACATTAAAATTAGATTACTAGTTAATGAGATTTTTGCAAAAACTTTGTTAGTGCAGTTTTGCACAAAAATTTAAATTTTTTTCTTAAATTTCTGTACAAAACTATGCTACAAAAAGTTTTTTGCAAATATTTTGTTAACCAGTAATCTGATTTTAATGTTTGGTACTATTCAAACTGTCTTATAAAGAGAAATCAAATGATACCAAAATCATTAAATTTGATCTACTAGTTGGCAAGATAGTTCAATATTTATAAATTTATTTAAATAGGATTTTTTTGTAATCTAGTGATTGAAACTCAACAATTCTGGTACTATTTAATCTGCCTTATCAAGATGAATCAAATAGTACCAAAATCATTAAGTTTCCACTACTAGATCACAAGTTATTGCAAAATTTATTAAAATTTTTTAGAATTACAGGTTTTTGCAAATTTGCACTATATTTATTTTTCTGAAATAGCTTCAAGTGAAGACCCTGGGTCAGATAGCGCAGTGGTTAGCGCTCCGGGATCATATTCGCAAGGTCGCTGGTTCGAGTCTAGTGGATGACAAAAACCGTGTTGAGATCACGAATAGCAAAAAGATCTATGATAAGGCGTCAAACATCTCCACCATTTCTGGATATGGTACTACAATGACAATGAGTTGCGTGATATAGCCACAGGGTCATGCGACATCCAGAAAAGGAAAAAATCTGACAAGAAACGTCGTAAACATAAGGACCATCCACTATAAAAAGGAACAAGACAAACGTGTATAAAGACAGGGTTACTAACCGAATTAGAAAACAAGATCTAGGAAAAGTCCCACGAGGAAAACCTGACCTGATCCAAACTCAGAAGGGAGTACCTGGGGTAGACGAAAAATGGACCTACACAAGCATATCGGCGAAGTAAACTAACTCCTTAAAGTTGATCTAAAAAGCCTTTGGGTGGGGCGTACCGAATGACAGTTCGGCTGGAGTCAGCCAGGAAAACCGGACGAAGGGGGAGTAGATTAGATAGACTTCGTAGGACAGAAATAAATATAGAAATTAGGATATGTAATGAAAATGTAAGGGGCCCGTTGGGTTCCTATGACCAATGACCTTAATAAAGAGCGCCAATAGCGCTCTTGGGTATACCACCAAGGAAATTTAAAAATAAAAAAAAAAAATAGCTTCAAGTTTCAAATTGTATCTAGTTTCAAATTGTATTTAGTTTTAAATTATATCTAACTTTTCTGATCTGATATTAATTTATAAATCAAAACTTACAAAAAAAAATTAGTTCAAGTTAAAAAAAAAAAGAATAGTAATACAAAAGAAACTACTTGTTTTTAAATCCAGTTTGTAGTTTTACTGTTTAATCTACATTTTATTATACCAATTTATTTTAAACAAAGTCTAATTTATCAAAAGAAAAGTTAGTTTAAATTAAAAACAAAAAAAAAGGGCAATAAAAAAGTAATTACTATTTATTTTTTAAAATTTATTAAAATTCTAGACAATATCTAATTTCTTTGTACTTTCAAGATAATGAAATTGAATTAGAAAAAAAAAAGCATTAGTAAAAAGACTTTATATAACACTATACTAACTTACTAAATTCTTATAGGAATAAACTTGAATTGAAAGTAAAAAAAACATTAGCAGCTACATAGTTTATATTAATTCTAAATTTAGTCTAAAAAAAATTAGAAAAAAACTAGATCAAAAAAAAAAACAAAATACAAATCTGAATAGTTTTTACAAGAACCCAATTATCTAGTATAAAGGTTATATATTATGCATTTTAGCAAAAACTTCTAAAATTAAAGAAGCAACAAACAGTTTTGGCAATTATCTTGGCATCCAGTAGTCCAATTTAAATAATCTTTTTTTTAAAATAAAGCATTTAGTAAGGCATATTTAACAAAAAAAAGTTCATTTAATTCTAATTACTGGATCAAAAGTTATTAAAGTAAATATATTTTATTATTTTTAGCAAATTAGATTGAAATATACCAAAATCTAGTTATAATTTATATGAAAGATGTCCGTAGTTCTTTTTTATAAATACTGCTTGTTATAATAAATTAATTAAATTAGAAGAAGATAAAAATTAGTAAATTGGATCTTGAAATAATAAATAAAATAAGGGATATACCATTTATCATATAATATTTTTTATTTAATAGCCACTTCTATCTATATATAGTATAATAGCTGATATAATTATTTATAATATATAGATATGATTAGAGATGGGTTTCATGTGTGCGCATGATTCCTCAATCATGCGCATGAATGCGCATTAATGCGCATGTTTCTGAATCATGCGCATTTTATCCCATCAAAATTTTATATAGAAAAATTAAATATAAAATAAGTATAATTAACATTCTAATCTATCTATATACTTCAATTCTGGTCTGTTCGCTTTAACATTTTTGATTGCCGTATCTGAAAAATGTGACCTAAATCTATCAGAAATATGTAAGATGATTATGACTATAATCATGGTCGAGTAATTATTATAACATCCGAATAACTATTATATTATTTTTAATGCCTTATTAACACGCTTAAACAACAAAATCGTGAACGTGAATTATCCATATTTACTTTGTTGTTTGATTGCCTAATATTTACAAACTATTTTGGGCTAAAAAAGTTTATGAATATGAAACCGTTTTGTATAATGGTCTCAAGTTCAAAAATAAGTGCAAGTGCAAGAACAAGTGCCAAGAACACGACAAATGCTCCGCTATAGATAAAACCTATGATTAATAAAAAAAAATAGTGAATATATTAGCGAATATCAATAAAAAGCTGATTGATTTCTAGAATTTTTAGTCGGAATTTTTGCCGCCCAGATTATCTGATAATCAACTAATTTTCTCAGTGACTCGTAGTTTTATGTCGATCTACCAACCAATAAAATTACGGTTGCAACATTTATTTTAAAAATTGGCATTCACCAATAAAACTAAGCTGCATATTATCTGTTATTGGAATAATAAGCTTTGTAACAAACTTTTTATAGTTAGCTTATACTAATCCAAACTAACCAGTATATATTGCAATTACCGGTATAATGAACAAATTTTGTAATAGAATTTTTTATAAAAACTCATGATTAAAATCACAATAATTCTATTAAAAACTGGCTCAACATACTGAGATAGAGTGTGAATTCTGTGGAAGAATTTTATAATAACATAATTTTAATGCAATCTAACTCAATCTTAACTATATACTGTAGTTAATAGAATAGTATGTTCAGTAGCAGAATTTTTTTGTGACGATTCAATGCAAACTAACTCAGCATATTTATGAATATTATATAATGCGAATTTACAGATGTTAACTAAGATTCTAAAGTTTTATACAAAATTCACGTGGCAAAGCCATGGGTCAGGTGTCAAATTATATAAGATAAGCAACATTGAAGTTTACAATTAGCTAATTTGTAAATATATATATATAGGCAAAATCTGATTAAGAATCAATATGTAGTATCTTTATTTAGATATATTATCAATAATAAAGATAAAAATTAAAAAAAATTTTATCATGCGGTATCATGCGCATTTTATATATCATGCGCATTAATGCGCATTCATGCGCATTTTATTATAAAATGCGCATTTTTCCCATCTCTAGATATGATTACTATAGTATTACTACTTTTGACTATATATCTATAGTAAATATCATATGATAAATAGCATGCCCTTAAATAAAATAAAAATAGAGCATTAGTTTATAGTGACCCATTGTTATAGTGATTTACAATTGACCAATTAAAATTAATTATAATAGTTATATAGCCACCAATTTGTAAAGTAGCAAATTAGCAAGCATATGATTTACAAAACCGATTTTGATCAGTTAATCATTCAAAAAATGTTATATAACAAAGCAAATAGTCACTACAAATAAAAAAAAGAGCAAATATATCTATATTACTAGGGCACCCCAACATATTTTATTTTTTTAAAAAAAAACCAATAATATATCATTTTAATTTATTTTATCAAATCAGTATTACTATATTATAATATCATAAACCCAACAAATTCTATATAAAAAAAAAATTTTAGCACAATCTAATAAAATTAGCAATATCTAAAAACCCAAAAAAACGTTCATTTAATGCTTCTCATGCTTCTATAACATGTTCACAGTATTTATATTACATTTGCCTAATGCTTCTATATATGTTCACTTAGTACTTTTATATATGTTCACTAGTGCTTTTTACACATTTGCCCAGTGCTTCTATTATATGTTTGCCTGGTATTTCTATACATATGTTCACTTAGTAGTTACATTATATATTCGATAGGACCCTGAAATATACATAGATAAATCAAATTTATTATAAAATTACTAAAAATCAAAAGATCTGCAAAAATCTCAAAAATAACTAAAAAATTACTATAAATAAAAAAGATCTATATAAAAACCTCCAAAAATAAGCAAACTAATACCTAACCTATCTATGTATGTTTCAGAGTTCTTGCTAGATATTACTTATTTTACTTTAGTGAAACTTAAAAAAAATATAGAAGCTAATAAACAAAATAATGATACAAAAGAAAAAATCTGAAACAAAAAACTTAATCTTATTTATATTTGCTTGGTACTTATTCTACTACAGTGCAAGACACCTAAAGACATATATAGGTAGGGATCCAAACAGTCACCCGGGTAGCCGTGTACCCGACCACCCGACCCGAAATTTTTATTAACCGGGTCAGACTTTTAGCAAATCGGTTGACCCGAAACCTTTTACTAATCGGGTGACCCGAAATTCAGATGATTGGGTTGTCATGTGCCATTACGCAGCATATGACAACCAATTATCTACCCTAGCAAATAAATTTGAACTTAAGCATTAAAGCTATTTCATAATTTCTGAAGCACTGAAAAAATAGCTGATAACCGAATTGATAAGTTATCGAGTCGGAATCAATAAGTTACCAGCTTCGGCCAAACACAGAAACTTATCGTTTCGGTTATCGGCAATTTTTTTCAGTGTTT
>QKWP01002352.1:57763-72072 GCA_003550325.1 Gigaspora rosea
TTTTTTTTTTTTTTTTTTTTAGGGAACATTATGTTTTTTTTTTTTTAGAAAATGGTTTGTTTTTTTTTTTAAAGACATTGTATTTCAAAAAAAGTTAAAGTTGGGTGAAAGTTCGATCTAATGTGTAAAATGTAGCTTATATATACCAAACCAAAAGCGCTAACCAAAAAAATTTTTACTATGATGCTCAAATATAACCTCACATAGATTATTCGGGGTCCTATCGGCACTATAGCTATATTATTACCATATTTGAAATTGGGGATAAACAAATATATAAACAATATATTAGTAAATCTGTTTTAGGCCTAATAAAAAGTTTTTTTTGTACTAAGTAAATATTTTTTTGATATAAGTAAAGTTGTAAAGCAGGTTCTCGTGCATCTACTAGTAAAATTTCATTAAAATCGGACTAGTAGATAAGAAGATATGAGTAAAAACATCTTTAAAATTCTTTAAATTTAATATATACAGGCCTGATCCAGATTTTGTACTACCTTGTTTATATATTTGTTTTGCCCCAATTCTAAATATAGAAATATTGCCAATCTTATCTGGATTGGCAATTAAATTATATATAACTTTAATTTAATATTATACCTTCAAAACTAAATAAAAAATAAAAATTTTTTATAAAATTTATAGTTTAACCAAAAATCTATCAATTAAATAAAAAATTTTTTGCATTGGTTTATTTTTTAAAAAGTTATATCAATATAAAAATTTTATTATAAAAAATATTTGGCTTTTGGTGTTCTGTACTATATATATTTATTTGCGCTTGTTCTATTTTAGCACTTTAACAAATCCTAAAAAAAGAAGAAAAGAATATATAAATTAGTAGACAAAATAATTAATACAAATAAAAAAATAAAATGAAAAAACTTACTTATGTTCATTTAGTACTTATTTTATCTACAAGTTTGCCTAGTGCTTTTTCTATTAACAAGTTCGCCTAGTACTTATTTTAATTTTAGTGAAATTTAAAGAAAGAAAATAGTGAACAAAACAATAAAAAAAACATGAATAAAAAATTCAATTTTATCTATTTTCACTTGTACTTATTTACTTTTGCTAATATTTAAAAAAAAAAAGTTAGCAACAAGACAACAATACATGCACACAAAAGAGAAAGAACAAGCAAGAAACTTAATTTTACCTTTTAGTACTGATTCCACTTTTGACAAAATCTAAAAAAAAAAAAATTTAGTAACAAAACAATAACACACAAACAAAAAAGAAAAAACAAACAAGAAATTGACTTTACTCTACATGTACTTTAGTATTACTTATTTTACTTCTAGTAAACCTAAAGAAGAGCTTAGAAATTAGTAAATAAGACAATAAAAAAACAAAAGCTTATTTTTACTACCTAAAAAGCTATTGTAATACATAAAAATAAAAAATA
The DNA here is from genome assembly GCA_003550325.1 of Gigaspora rosea. Classification (NCBI taxonomy): domain Eukaryota; kingdom Fungi; phylum Glomeromycota; class Glomeromycetes; order Diversisporales; family Gigasporaceae; genus Gigaspora; species Gigaspora rosea. The sequence goes on from QKWP01002352.1 coordinate 59,172, forward strand.
CAGTACCAAAAAAAAAGATCTAGATCTAATCTAGATTAAAAATCTGATTCCCTAACTAGTAAAATAGTATGTTACTAATTTTTAATATACAATTAGAAAGAGTCAAAACAAATGTTCATTTTGTAAAATCATCTATTTTTCAAAAATTTATATAAAAAACCATTTTAGTGTATATTTTGTTAGACAATTTTGCTATATAAATTATTTATCTCTAACTAGTATAGAAGAAACTCACATTTAATAAATTCTGACCAAGTTGTTATACAAACTATTTATATAGGCAATTAAAAATCTAATATATAATTGTAGTTTAAAAACTGCCAATTTCATGATCTATTTACTTGTAATAAGTTAAACTTAAAGTACCTATGTTGTAAAAATAATTTCTTTGTTTTGGGTATTTTTAGCAGAAGATCTTTTCTAATTATTTTCAATTGCTTTTTCTGCAGAGTTTTTATAAGAATAAAGGTAAATATTTAGTAATTGACAAAGTTTATTGAGTTTTTAATATGTTTAAATTGGGTAGCAATCAATTAATCAACAATTACTTCATCGACATAACATTTTACCAACAATTATTCACCAACAAGTTCATTTTACTGAAAGTTTATTTTACTGAAGCTCATTTCACTGACAAAGTAATTCTGGTTATTGTCGTTAGAATTAGATAGAATTAGGGCTAAAGTTAGTGTGCTTTTTGAAAAATTATTGGCGAAATGAACTTCAGTGAAACAAACTGTTGGTAAAATGAACTTGTCGGTAAGTATTTGTTAGTGAAATGTTATGTTAGTGAAGTGATTGTCAGCAAAATAATACAAACCCGTTTAAATTATTAAACCAAATTTTAAATTTATAAAACATTAAAATATGAAGATTATACTAATATATGATTTTACATATTTATTAAATAGGCCAAGAAATATAAAGCTTTTAACAAGAGCTTTTATATACAAACAGATAAAAAAACCAAAATTTCTAATGTATAGCAAATATGATAATATAGTTTAATTAATAGAATAGTCCAAGTGTAATAAAATATAATAGCATGTTTTTAATACAGTCGGACCTCCATAAATGCAATCTCCATAAATGCAATACCTCCCTAAATGCATGTTTTTTCTATTCCGTAAGATGTTATTAGTGCTAAATACACGTTCTATATTCTGTAAATGCACGTTCTTTTGAATAACATTTTATATTATACTAACCTCCCTAAATGCACGTAGCCAATCAAATTTTAGTATTTAAGATAGGTTATACAGTTTTGGTAGAAGTTACACAAACTTGATGATCAAATTTTAAAGCTGCAATTTAATTGGCTTACTCTAAATACAAACCTCCCTAAATGCACGTTGTAGGCTTGTCCCTACGTGTTGCATTTATAGGGGGTTGATTGTAAAATATAATAGTTAAAAGATAGATTAGAATTATTTTAGCTTTAAAAAAAATTACTTTTTATACTCTCAAATTTGCTATTTATACTCTTTTGCAGATTTAACTTTTTTTTTTAAACTTTGAGCAAAGATATCTTAGTAACTATTAGGCCAAATCCAACCAACTTTTTTTTTTAAAATTCTATAGATTTGTAGAATTCAAACAAAAAAAAGTTTATTGAATTTGGCCCAGTAGTTGCTAAGATATCTTTGCTCAAAAGTTAAAAAAAATCAAAATATCTATTAAAACAAACTAAACAAATTTTCTTTAAACTTTAAACAAAGATATCTTAGCAACTACTAAGCCAAATTCAACAAACTTTTTTTGTTTAAATTCTAAGAATATATAAAATTCAAAAAATAAAAAATATTTATTAAATTTGATTAAATAGTTACTGGGTTATCTTTGCTCAAAGTTTTAAAAAAATTTATAACATATATCAAAACAAATACTGTGCCAAAATTTTTTTTAAACTTTGAGTAAAAATATCTTAGCAACTATCAAGCCAAATTTGATGAACATTTTTTATTTGAATTCTATGAATTCATAGAATTCAAATAAAAAAAACTTTATCAAATTTGGCTTGATGGTTGCTAAGATATTTTTATTCAAAGTTTAAAAAAAATTTTAGCACAGCATTTGTTTTGATATACATTTTGAATTTTTTTAAAACTTTGAGCAAAGTTATTTTAGCAACTGCTAGGCCAAACTTTTTTTGTTTAAATTCTTGAATTTATAAAATTCAAATAAAAAAAACTTCATTGAATTTGGCTTGATGGTTGCTAAGATATTTTTACTCAAAGTTTAAAAAAATTTTGGCATTTTTGATATATGTTTTGAATTTTTTTTAAAACTTTGAGTAAAGATAACCCAGTAACTGTTAAATCAAATTTAATAAATTTTTTTTATTTGAATTCTATATATTCTTAAAATTCAAACAAAAAAAAGTTTATTGAATTTGGCCCAGTAGTTGCTAAGATACCTTCACTCAAAGTTTAAAGAAAATTTGCAGTTTGTTTTAATAGAAGTTTTAATTTTTTTCAAACTTTGAGCAAAGATATCTTAGCAACTACTGGGCCAAATTTGATGAACTTTTTATTTTTTGAGTTTGGCCTGGTAGTTACTAAAATATTTTTGCTTAAATTTAAAAAAAAGTTAAATCTGCAAGAGGGTATGAATAGCAAATTTGGGGTATAAAAAGCAATTTTTTTTAAAAAAAAGCTTTGCTTTTGTTATTAATAAATTTATTTCACTTTATTCACATATTAAAAAATTTCAATTTGATTTGATTGGTCAATAGTTACACATAGATTCACATAAATTAGCCAATTACATAAGTGTTATAATCTATGATTTTTTGTTAAAATGCAAGTTTCCTCTATGCTTCTCTTACTCTCATCTATAATTCTAACCCTAAATTTAATAAACTTTAAAAGATTTTTGCTGCACCACAAACATAGCACACATTTCTTGTTATGCTTGCATATAATAGTGCATTAAAATGTTGTTTCAAACAATTATATGAATAGACTTAATACAGGTAAATTTTTTTTTCAAGTTTAAAGGCTGGGTACTATGGCCAGAATTTTATTATGAGTTATTAGGATGTAATATTTATTACATGAATAAGAATACAACTAGCCACACATGCACTTTTGGTGCCTAATTTAAGTAGTCCACCCAAAGGTTCTACACTAGCTACCATACCTACAACCCAACTATAGGAATTGCCTATTTAAACCCTTTGGTTCACGCTCTTTCTATTACTACCCGATTCACTGTACAAGCGCAAATATTAAGGGACCCAACTCTTTTTAGATAAATCGTTAGCCTAAAGGCTACTTTACCCTTGCACCAACTACTTACCATTATCCTTCTGTGTCCCATTCTACTTCGTAATATGGATTTAGCGACAAAGCCGCCTGCCCTTATTAGGTTCATTTCGATCCTGACCACCCACCTTCTTTTGGTAGTGCTATTATAGATCTTTACTATTATCTCCTAACTCGAGACTTGCCAAACAGGTTTCCATTTCTCCGGTTCCTGGATTTTACAGTGTAACAATAATACCATTGCACCATAGCTCCTATTCAAGATGGTGGAACCAAGGTAACAGATTTTTGCAACCCAATCGATCTGAGCGATCATAGGCCTATTGTTCAAAGTGTCAATAGTGGGATTCGAACTGTCAACCTGCCGCTTGGAGGTGACACCTTGACAACTTTTCTAAGGCACTACCACTTAACACAAGTAATTTCTATTTAATAATTTAGTAATAAAATAAAAAATCAAAGCTTTTTATTGAATATTGTTTTAATTTATTTCTTATTTTGTAAGGGTAGAGACATTTATCACCTGATTTTTTAGGGGGGGTTAGAGGGATTATTAGATGCTATATAATATAATTAAAAAGGGATTTATTTTATAGCGCTATGGCATTATAATTAAAGCTAGGAACATTTAAAATCTTAAGGGTAGCTACCCTTCGGCACAACTATCATAGCATACGGCGCATTTTGCCGTATAAGTAGAAGTGCCGCATGCTGTATAAATGCCGTAAGTGTCATATGCCATATAAATGCTATATGCTGTATAAATGCCGTATGCCGCATAAATAATTACATAAGTAGCACTTTGACCCAGGTCAAATAGAAATTCATTAAGTTCTTTTTTATAGCTGTTTATAAATTCTGAGACCCTATAAAAAAAATCTCTTGAAATTGTTCGCAAAATTGAAATTATCCGAGTTTTTGATCAGAAAACCAACTCCGTTCTGAACATTTTAAAGGATGTTTGTTGAATGTATACGTTTTAATATGTTTTTTATACGGTTTTTATGAGTTTTTTATACAATAATTTTTAATCAAAAATTTTCTTTTTTTGCATTACGTACAAACATAAACCCCCTGTTCAGAAAATCGACTTTATTCCGAACAATTCCTGACAATTTTAGGCTATCGCCAACTCTAACCCTACCCTAACAATATACGTCATTTAATAACAAATGCAATTATCCATACTAACACTATCGAAAAACCTAATTTAACCCAATTCACTACTAAACCTACCACAATAAGTCTAATCCAACCCTAGCTTCATCACTAACCCTACTATAATCTATCTAAACATCCTAACCCTAACCCTAATCTAAACTACAAGACAAGTCTACTACCCTATTTATACGTCAAAAGCTCACCAAAACCATGATTTACAAGGCACTTGTTAGTTGCACCAATGGACGATAGTAAATGGCATTGGCACAAGGGACCTACAAAAACTAACCAACATTAGCACTGATGCAACAATGAAGAACTGCATCAGTATAAAAGGCGTAACAAAAGTAAAAAACTCCAAAATGTCAATGCCAACAATGAAGGCATCATTAAAATGCGAAGAAATCTACTAACAGCAACACCGATTAACGACAACACCATGAGTAATGAGACATCAACAACAAAAGCACCATCAGCAACGACAAGCGACGACACCTACAACGACTACACCTACAGGGACAGCACCTACATGTGATGACGCCTACAACAACAACATCTACGGCGACAACACCTATAAGCAACGAAATCGACAAGCAAAACAAAGGTCAACAGATGCCAAAAAATACAACCCTACACATATAAAAAGTTAGATTAGTAAAAAAAAAAAAAGCAATGCAAATAAAAAAAAATCCTTATCTGTTATATGTATGTAGATCTGTGTAATATGTAAAATTCAATAATTTTAAACAATATAGTTTTGGCTAATCTTTTTTCGTAAAATGACAACTCACAAGTTACAAGTTACGGAATACAACGGCATACAATACCAGTTACGGCATACGACACCTACGGCTTACTACTTTATTACTACATACGCTATAACCACAATATGGCCTAAAGGTAGTACAGCCTTTATGTCACAGCCGTAATGCCGTATGTAGTTACTAGGGTTCGGAATGGGCCGGGTCGGGCCAGGTTTTTCTAAATTTAAGCCCAAACCCAAAAAAATTTTGAAACTCGAGCCCGTGCCCGGCCCGGTAAAAAGTTACGGGTTTAGGCCGGGTCGGGTCACTTCAAACTATAACCCGGCTCAACCTAACTTGACCCGGCCCGGTGATTATATAAAGAATGTGCCCGGGCCAAGATACTTCAAATTATAGCCCGGTTTAGTCTAACCCGATTCGGCCCGGCAGTTTATAAAATTTTAATTACAGCTGTTTCGTAATAACAGCTAAAAATTTTTGTAAGTTACTACGTTGAAGCAGTATCAAGAAACTTGTCAATTCAGTCACTAACAATTTCAATTGGTTCCATAAATAAACCGATTAGAATAAATTGTTTTAAATTAGCTAAAATAAAAAGTCATATGAGATCAGAAGGCGAAACTTAAGTTACCGGCTAATTAGTGCTCGACAAATTTTTATGTCAATATTTTACAAAATACCACATCCTGGGTATTATTCGCGATCATAATAAATTCAAATACATGCAAAAAAAATATTTAATATTAAAAAGTTGTTCTTGTGACAAAAAAAAAATGACAAGAACGAAATATCAATATGCAAGGTTTGTTTTTATCATTAGACTTTCAAGTCACTTTTTTTTTTGTTTACAAAAAAAGAACATCAGAAAACGAAAAAAAAGCGGGCAAGAAAAAAAAAGGCTGCCAAAAAAAAAGGCGGCCAAGAAAAAAAAAGGCTGCCGAGAAAAAAAAAGGCTGCCGAGAAAAAAAAGGGCTGCTGAAAAAAAAAGGGCTACCGAGAAAAAAAAAAGCCTGCTGAGAAAAAAGATTGCCAAAAAAAAAAGCTAAAAAAATTCCCAAAAAAAACTGTCAGTTTAATTCTGACTATATTCGTTTATACCATTCAACCAATCTTGACCGCAAATTAGCATTTCAATTGATTCCGGGGTAAGGTTTGACCGATAGTCGTCAACAAGTCTTCCGGCAGTACTAAATGCCTATATATAAAGTATAAATTAGTTTATGGTTGAAACTAAAAATCATAATAGGCAATAGATTAAGCTTTAAAGTTCATTCAAGCCTCAGAGACCACTGAAGTTAACGGAATCGTGAGGATATCTCGTGCCATGACCGACACCGAAGGATATTTTGGGGCATTTAATTTCCACCAAGCAAGAACATCAAATAACTCTGATTGAGAACGTGGAAATAGTGGGTTAGCTAAGTATTGCTCAAATTCATTCAATTCCTTTTCAATATTTGCTTCATCGGCATCAAGAAATGCATAAAAGTCTCGCATTTCTTCGTCCTGGAAAACTTCTGAAAAATTTTCTACCACTACTGTATCAACTGTATACTGACTATAAGTCGAATTGTAGATAGACATAGCCCTAGAATAGTAGATAGTTATTGAAATAAAATAGTAAGCAAGCCAAATTCTCTTGGTAAAACATAACATGAATTGAATGCAAATATATAATTAAACTATCGCGTTATTCGCAAACGCGAAAATCGCAATATTATCGAAAAACAGTTAATATGCACTATGACAAATTTTGTGACTAGTATAAATAATATTTACCTAACATCACCGATTTTAATTATTAATCGAATGCTTCCTCTTTATTCTATTTTGGAACGAGCAAACATGTACTAAATTTACTATCTTCAGAAAATTTAAATAACGAAATTACTTTTTTTATCTTTTCTTATAATACTACATTTATAGCTGTGACCAAGGTCGAACTATATACTTGAATCGCTTTTTACTAATCTTAATTATTATGCCGGATTAAATGAAATCAGATTGAAATGAATATAAAAAATTGACAAGCCATCGAAAAAATGAAAATTTTCGGGCAAGGGGTTAAGGTTAAAGAAGAGTTTATATTAAACAAGTTGAAGTAGGGATTAGAAGGTTAAATAGAAATATTTCATTTTAATCCGATTTCATTACGATCCCTCTCATAGCCAATTTTAAGATCGTATTGTTATGATTTTTTCTCTTATAACAGATATTAAAACATTCTTTTTTTATCTTTAGCAATACCTATGTCATATTGGTAGCAGCGCCAAAGATCGTATGGTCCAACTGAGCCATCATCATTAGCCGATTTTAAATATTATTCGAATACTTCATTTCATCCTGATATTAAGTAGCCCAAGTTTTTTTAATACAAATTCATTATCTCATAATTCGATAGGATGCCCACGCTTTCTGGCTCAGTTGCATCTTCATAGTTTGTAGTTTAGATTTTGAAAATTTTCAATACAATTATTCATATTTTTATTTCTACTTGCTTATCCTCGTGCTGTTTTGGGGTTAACACATCTGATTCTAAGCTGGCGATGTTATATTGATTACAATGGCATATTTTCCACTTCAAAAACTTCTCTTAGAATAAATTTACCAAATACCAAGATAACACTTGCAAAATTCAAAAGTAAAAATAATAGTAACTCTTTATAATAAAATTTGTGACCAGTAAACGTATAACATATGAGTATCGCCAAAAGAAAATGCACCTATCTAAAAATAGATTATTATAAAAATAATAATCTATTTTTGGCGACACTCATATAAATTTACATGCAAGGAACCAACCTGGTTTAGAGAGAGTTGACAATGTTATATTATTAAAATTAAAATTCAACAAAAATATTAATTTATTTACTTACCGTACTCACAATGTCCCTAATGACTTTAAGTCCATCAGTAACTATAAGGTTCAAAATGTGCGCACAGCACCGTTGATGCAGAAGGGCTCCATTCGCGACAAGCATATTTTGTTCAATTAACCTTCGCTTTATATTGCTCATAGCAGTGTCGTTGCTTGTTGCATTGTCCAAAGTAATTGCTAATGTCTGTAAAATAATATTAGCAAATACGTACAAAAAAATTATTGCTAAATACTTACTTTGGACACAATATCCCAATCTTCAAGACATTTAAAAAAGGTATTACAAATGGCAACCCCTGTATGCAGTGCGGGAACTAATTTAAACCCCAAGATTAATTTTTGAAGACTCCAATTCTTATCAACAAAATGGCCTAATGAAGATATATAGTAATCATTAAATAATTAAAAAAAAATAAAAATTTATATTAAAAATATATAAACCTGTAATCGCTATGTATCCAAGGTTCTGATTCGAAGTTCATAGATCAGTCATAAAACTTAAACGTTCAGAAGTTTCTTGTATCATAATATTAATTTTTTCTCTAAGATCAGTAATATAAATCTTACAATCTTCACGGGTGGTTTTATCACTTATTACTTTAAACTGAGGTCTTAAATTATTAACGAATTTTAAGAACCCTTTATGCTCGACTATGTGAAATGGATATCCGTGCATGACAATCATATTTGCCAAATCCTGCTGACTTTGTTCTTGAGAAAATTTGTAAGCAGTGACACCTGATAGGGAAAATTGTATTTCTTGTTGCAATTCATTTTTAAGAAGCTTTTTGCATTTTGTATTTTTTAAATGTCAGATCAAAGAACTTGTGCCTATATCACTATTGTGTTTTAACTTTTTTTTACAATATGTACATTGTGCGATGTTTGCTAATAATTACAAGTGAAGTAAGGGACCTTAAATATTAATAAATATCACAGATCATAATGAAATCGAATTAAAATAAAATATAGATTTCTGTTTAACCTTCTAAACTTGTTTAATATAAACTCTTCTCTAAACTAACCTTTAACCATAACTGGCTTGTTAATTTTTTTACACTATGCATTTTCATTTTAATCCGATTTCATTTTAATCCATTACAATAAATACAAATTAAAATTTCTAAATATTAATTATCTAAATCTTACATGGTAAAGAATTACTTTTAATAAAGTGCCCTTCCTTAAAAACCCATGAATGAAGGTTCCCAACTTTATGTTTTTTGTTAGCAGGAGTTGTTTCAGCACTTTCAGCAGTAGTAACTTCAGTACTTCCAGTAGTAGTGACTTCAGTGCTTCCAGTAGTAGTGACTTCAATACTTTCATTTTCGCCCGAAATTATTTCAGTATCTTCACTTTAACTAACAACTGAAGCCATATTTACTTATAAGCGATATATAAATTGTTTTAATAAAATAGTTTAATAAGACCAAAAATTTATTTTAATATGATATAGAATTTTTTTTTTTTTTTTTAAAAAAAAAAAAGGCAAATTATACAAAGCACCGACGGCAAATTATGACAACTAAAAAAAACATGTAAAATGTTACTTTCACATGCATTTTTCCGTTCCTGCATGAAGAAAAATTATCATTTGACTGATAAAAAAAGTATTTTCAAGCACTAAAAAAATTAAAAAATTTGAAACCTAGAGCTAGATTTCCACGTAATAAATACGTATTGATGTATAAAAAATAAGCTTAACTATAGATGCAGACCAAAACTTAATCTAGATAATTGTTATCTATATTAGGTGCAAGAATTTAAATGAACTACGAACTAAAATTTTTGCTAATACTAGCTTTAAACTTGTTTTTTTTATTTATCTCTATACAACTATATAAAAGTTATAACGGGCCTTGTGGGCTTCTGCAGCCCAGCGGGTCTGTTTATAAAACCCGGCCCAAACCCGGTACTAAATAAACCCAGTATAAACCCGCCCACTTTATAAACGGGTCGAAATATTGAGCCCAGTATTGACCCAAACCCCGCCCAACCCGCAAACCCGCGGGTTTAGCCCGGCCCATTCTGAACCCTAGTAGTTACTACCCTAAAAAATGTTCTCAGCTTTAATTATAATGCCATAGCACTATAGTGCTATAGTTTTATATATAACCTTTTTTATATATATTTTTATATTTAATAATATGTTGTAATGATAATATCATACAAACTATATCACATGACTATGTAATTGTTGCATGATCAGATACAGTGAAACTAGGATGTTCAGAAGTAATAGGCAAATTATGCGATGCGATGCAATTGATGTCAATTTTGATTTCATTGGTTTTCTACATTGTTAGCTAGGCGATTTTTGATACACTTATCTGCCAATCACAATTCACCCACATGATCTTATGTCTTTTTGTTTAATTATACGAAGCATAATGCAATGTGAAAAATGGTTAATTACACAAATTTAGCAGTGCGGGCAGATTGCCGTAACTTGGCATAGCTATGATAAATTATAGCAAAATTGCCATAACAGATAACTCTTTATAGTTATAACAATGTATCTGCATTTCTACACGAATTATCTAGTGAAAACAAAAAAATACGAGCATGATGTAAGCTTATTATATATAACTATGAAGCAATACAAAGTACAAGAAATGAATGGCCACACTACAGTATCTTACATTCATAAAACATGTTAGATACACGATTTTATCTATAGAACCTTCTAATTCTAAACTATACGAGCCCTAGCTAACCCTAACCTTAATAATATATGATTTAATTTTGTAATGTACTGTAATTGGGGTTAAATGTTTTCTATTTTTATTAACTATTACTATTACCGATTAATAAACATGTATAAAGTCTAACCTTAATATAACAAATCTTGATAAATTAACTCAGCCACTACTATAATTTATAGTCCTGGAATCATTATGCCTAAAATATCAATGGGAAGAAGAGCTTTTGATAGAATTTCGTTTGATACTAATTTTCAAATTAAAATCATTAATGGAACAAGACCTGAATATACTCATGCTTCAGAATTTTATATTAGATTAGCTAATAGTTGCATGGACCATGATTCTGATAAACGACCAACAACTATGATGGTTGTTAATATAGTAGGTTTGGCAAATGAATCGAGTTGGTAGCGAAATTCAAAATTAAATCTTCAAAGCTGATAAATTAAACCAGAACCAGTTAAACCAAAATATCTGATTTATTATTATTCAAATAAATTAATAAATACAAACCCAGATGATAGTAAATTGCAAGATTTGACGATTGAATCATTCTATTGATCTAATTCGTAAATCTGCTATCACAATTTAACTTTGGAAAAGAGTGAAGGAAATTAAGTACAGATAATAAGCAAAATAAAATTTCCTGTAAGAGTTTCATGTGGGTTTTAGGATGCTAAAAAAAAAGATTCATTCGATTACAAACATTTATATCAGAAATACATAAATTATTTAGTAGTATACGGCTTATTTAAAGTTTGAAATTTTGATTGTAAACTATGAAGAGGTGTTCTTTTATTTCAAAATTTAATATTTTTCATATAATATATCAACATATAATACCTGTTTCCATGGTATTATAAAACATCATTACTATACTCAACAAAAATACTAAAATTATAGATTCATTATATCGAAACCTTGATACATCGAACCAAACATCCCAGATTCAGAGCTTCATTACATCAAGGTTTGACTGTATGCAACTATCTAACAACTAACCTAAACTCTAATTACTAAATTTCCAAGCAACGCTACCAGAACAACCAAAAAAACTATTCTACGAAAATATTAGCAATACTCAGCTTGGCGTATCATTTAACAGCACAAAAAAAAGCATGCCAAACTACCAAAAGATACAATATTACGTACTTATAATGATGACTTCATCAATCAAAACCCATATTCTAAATAGTGACAACACCAAAAACGGTACCAAGAAACGACGACACCAAAAGCAACGACACCAAAGACGAATTTAGCTGTTCCTCCTGTAACAACGACACTAACAACAACGAAGCCACATTCTACACTAAAAACAACGATACCAAGAGCTGCAATATTGAGAACAACAATATTGAGAATGATGATACTAAGAAAACAAGAACAATGGTACCAGAACGACAACACTAGCAACAAAATTTCCTATGGCCTGTAAAGAAAAATATTTGAATAAACGGATCAAAATACCCTTGATTACTATTTATATATCTCGTGATCAGGGATGCATAAAATTAATTTTTTATATTAAAAAACATAGCACTATAGTACTATAGCACCAAAATGCTATAGCACTATAATAATATTTCTAATTAAAAATATTAAAATTTTATTTTATATTAATTTCTAAAAATGTTTTGCACTAAGAAACTTGTTCAGCATTCAAAAAATACATCAAATTGGTATAATTGTTTTTATTTTATTTGAATTTTAGATATTAGATGCATAATTATTGATTTTTGATCAAAAAAAGTCAAATTTAAGCATCTTTTTTCCAAATTTCAAGTAAAATAAAAAAGTTTTGACAATTTAATATATTTTTAGATGCTAGGCAAGTTTTCTTAGTACATAAAGTTAGAATTAATTAGTAAAAAAATTTTGTGAATCATAAGATTTTATAGATTTTTATTAATAAAATTCTATAAAATCTTAAAATTCAACATCCTGCAAATCACATAAACAAACAAATAAACAATAGCGAAAAAGTTTTTCAGTCTAGTATTACTAATTAAAGTCGCCCTAAGGGCTAGGGAACGAACTATCCCACTCCATTAGCTACTAGCTACTATAAGTAAACATAAGTAAAAGAAAAGGAACACCTATACTTTCGACACCGGAAGTATTCCA
>QKWP01002353.1:13514-72055 GCA_003550325.1 Gigaspora rosea
AAAAAAAAAAAAAAAAATTGTGAATTTTTCCAATTCTATAGGAATTGAGGCTAAAAATGCTTGTGATTTTGGATTATTATTTTTTTTGGAGTTCCTTTATAATTTTTTTCTTTATTGTCATCCAATTCAATAAGAATTGAGGCTATACCGGTAATGCTTGAAATTTTTGGTTTATTATTTATTATTTTTTTTTCTTGGATCCAAATTTTAATTAAGCCGGGAATCTTGAATTTTTATTTTTATTATTTTTTTCAATTTTTGGTGAATCGAGGCTTGATAAAGCTTTGTATTTAATATAGATATATGGATTATTTATTTTATTCCTCTTAATTTATCGTTATATTTTGGTTAACCACTCCTATTCGAATTTTTATCTATTTATTATTCGATTTTATTTATTAGTACTTTGATCAAGTATTAATATTTTTACAATTATTTTCTTTTGATTATTTTTTTTTTCTTTTTGAACGATTATTTTATTTGCTATTTGCAAATGAATTTTAGTAGCTACTTCATCGATTATACCTTTAAATTTTTGTTCACTTTTCGTCAAATTAATTCATGATTTTATTTTATTTTTTTTTAAATTTCTTCGGGCATACACCCAAAGCCGCAAGTGGCGGTCTTTTATTAAGGTCATTATCTTAGGGACCCAACGGGCCCCCTACATTTTCGTTACATATTTATTTTCTATATATAGTAGGGATTACTATCTAGTCTATACTAAGCCACGATTGTCCATTTTTCCCAGTGATTACCAGCGGGTCAGCCATGTCCGGTGCCCCGTACCGTCTTCGGATCGTAGGCAGCTTTAAGGAACTACTATTCTGCCGGATCGCTATATCGGTTGGCCGTTTGTCCTCGCCTCGAGAGCCATTTCCATTCTTGGTCTGTGTAGCCTTGCTAGTGCCCTACTTTCCTAGAGTTCAGATTCCTTATTTATAGTGGATGGTCCTTATGTTTACGACGTTTCTTGTCAGATTTTTTCCTTTTCTGGTCATGACCCCATGGTTATATCATGCAACTTATTATCGCTGTAGTACCATGTCTGAAAGCGGGAGAAATATTTGACGCCTCATCGTAGATTTTACTTATTCGTGGCCCAACACAGTTTTTGTTATCCACTAGACTCAAACTGGCGACCTTGTGAATACGACCCCGGAGCGCTAACTACTGCGCTATCCGACCCAGGGTCTTATTTTATTTTTTTTAGTTTTTTTAGTTTTTATTAATTATTTTTTTTTAAATCGATATATATTCTTTTCAATTATACTTTTTAAAATGGGAACCGCTATTTACACCATGGTTTTTGCTATTTGTACCATGGATTTCGTATAACAGTAGATCATCAATCAACATTTTCTATTTGCACTATGGTAATATATGTTGCACCAATAAAAACTCGCCTTTTTTTTGTAGATTAATAGTGATTTCGCGCTGTTAATGTCGTGTAATATTACACAAATCTTCTTTTGGTAGCCTAATCTAATGTGGGCCAACTCTAACCCTAAATTTATAATGCGGGCAAACACTTACTCTAATTTTTTAAGGCCTTAACATAATGCGGGCCAGATTTTCACAATTTTGTGTAACCTTGGGCTATATTCATGTTGCACCAATAAAAACTTGCCTTTTTTGTAGATTAACAGTTATTTGCGCTATTAATGTCATGTAACGTTACACAAGTCTATTTTGGTTACTTAATCTAGTAGGCCTGCTAACCTAATTTTATAATGCGGGCCAGCCCTAACCCTAATTTTATAATGCGGGCCAACCCTTACCCTAATTTTTTAAGACCTTAAAAAATTAGGGTAAGGGTTGGCCCGAATTATAAAATTAGGGTTAGGGTTGGCCCGCATTATAAAATTAGATTAGCAGGTCTACAAGATTACCAAACCAAGATTTGTGTAATGTTACATGATATTAACAATGTGAAATAACTATTAATCTACAAAAAAAGGCGAGTTTTTATTGGTGCAACATATATTACTATGGTGCAAATAGAAAATGTTGATTGATGATCTGCTGTTACACGTAATCCATGGTGCAAATAGCAAAAACCATGGTGTAAATAGCGGTTCCCTCTTTATACTTTTGTCAAATTAATTTGCACTTTCGACTTATTTTTGATCAAATATGTTTATTTTATTAAAAATTTTTTTTTTGGGCAATTCTGCCTTTATTATTTGAGATATGAGTATACTACTCTAGGATTTTATAGACTAATGCCTACGATTCCCTCCCTATCACAATAAAGACTCATCCGGTTACCGAAGTACCTAAATGCGATCTGCCGCAGTCAAGATTTGTCTCCAATTTTCTGTTTTCTAATGCATAGAGAACTTTCAAATTATCATCGATAAGCTCTTGCTGGCTTTGTCAGGACAACCCTTATTCTTTATTTTTCCGTGGTTTGGCTGATGACATCCAAAATGGTCTCATCACACCTTCTATCCAATTTCCCAAGATGCGCTTTGCTTCTTTCACCAGCTTCTCGAATTTGCCCAAAGGCTTGTCCTCTACTTCAGGCCCGCCCTGGGAAACCTTCTCATTACTTGTTTTCTTCCTTTTCTGCTGACTTTCCACTTCTTTAGTGTCCTCGTCCCTTACATTAACTTTACGCTTCCTTACTTTTTTTATGTTTCTTTCTTTTTCCCATTCGGTTACAGCTTCGCATCTGGGTTTCCAAATTTTTTCCGTAAATTTGTCGTTCATTCTTTCAAAAATTTTGTTTTTCTGCTTTATTTCTGTGGGTGACTCTTCTTGCTTCATTACAGGAACCAGATCTTGCATTAAAAGCCTTTTTCTCTTTTTCCTGTCTTCGTCACTATTCCCGGCCCAAATGGTTTCCCATTTTTGTTTTTGTTCAGGGCCCCAATCTAGTTTCCTATCTTCAAAGGCTTCTTTAAATACCTCGGCCTCATTGTCTTTCCATGCTTTCTGTAGCGGGATACATTCTGCTAGGTGATCTTGTATCTCTGTCTCGCTGCGGCACGTGATGCATTGGTCTTGTAAATCTTTGGATATCTTTGGTGTAGGACTGACATTGTAGGCAACTGCTTATTTATTCTTTTAATTCTATGTACCCACCTTCTACTACCCTTTTCATCATGACAGTTTCCACCTTTTATTTTATTCAGATGCAACCATGTGCTCTTCCAGTCTATTTCCACCATATCATTCTCTTCTTTTAAATCCAAACCTAATGCTACTGAGCTTACCCACCCTACGTCATAGATTGATATAATCACATCTTGCACGAACTTCCTCAATGGCCTGTCTACAATATGATTATTCCATCTTGGTATAATTCTTAAACCTTTTGTCCAACTACTATTAAACTAAATCCTTCACTTCTAATAGCACCTTCTTTTGCGAGTTTATCTGCCTCCTCGTTACCTCTTATTTCCACATGCGCCTTTATCTTAACTAGTTCTAAATTTATCTCCTTTTTATTCACACAATCTCTGATCGCCCTTAACTAGTTTTCGTTACTTAGTTTTAACTCCTTTCAGACCAAACTGAGCTTCACATTTTGGTTGATCGAACTTATCGCATTGTTACTGTCGGTAAGTATTCTTACTCTTGTCTTGCATGGCACAGCTAGCAGCGCTGTTGCAATTGCTCCAAGCTCAGCCCTTGTTGATGACGGCCAATCAATTATCGCTTCTTGGAAACTTATATCTTCATCGAATTCTTTTGGTTCCATATTCATTGGGTATGCTTTCCATCCGATCCCCATTCGTCTCTTCATCATATTTCCGTTCTGCGCTTCTATTATCTCCATGGAACCGTCCGTAAAAATATCCCATTCTTGCCTTCTTTGAAGCTTTTCTTTCATTTCTTCTAGTTTCTTTCGCACCCTGGTATCTGGAATCCATTCTTTCAGTATTTCGCTCTCCCGACAGCTAATTACTACCCTCTCTACTTGCTGGTTTTCTGTATTTACTTCTCTTAGGTCTTCTGCCTCTGCAGTCTCTATGTTTGTTAAATCTATTTCACACAGTACCTTACGCTCTAGTTTCTTAACTAAGCGTTTGTTTAGGGCACGCTTTTCGCTTTTAAACTTTTTATACATGATGCACGAATTTTCATCCTTCCCTTGATTATCTTTGCATCCTTTGCATCGTTCTATTTCTTGTTTTATATTACTACTCCTTTCACACTTCTGGCAGTGTTCTATTATCATTGTTTGCTTTGGGCCCTTTCTTCCTATCACTTTTCCTATCTGGGCTCCTTTGGTTCCATTACCAAAGACGATCATTTCATGTTTCATGCATCCCTTGATATTTGTACTAGTTCTGGTTTTATTGCGTACGCATTTCCATTCATTTGTCTAAATTCACTCTTGACTTGTCGTGTGCACCTGTCTTCAATTATCTTTTCTTCCAGAAACTTGTACCATTCTGGCTTCTTCCCAGAACCTTTTCTATTTCTTATATTTCTTACTTGCTCCCATGTCAGCATTCTTTCGCCGTCTTTATTAATCAGCTGTTCTACCAGGTACAGTTGTAGGTCCTGTCCGCTTTGAAATCCTTTCTCTAAATCCTTTCTCAGTACTTTGCATATTTCAATTCCTTTTTCTGCAATTTCTAAGCAATTTCCTATAAGACCTTCTTCAAATCTGAAGCCTAGTATGTGCACTTCTCGTATTACACAAAGGGCCATATTGTGTGTAATTTCTATTTCATCTAACTGTTCTTTTTTTAATTCTAGTATTGACTTTGTGCACTTATTGTGGACTTGCGCCTGTCTTATGCGGATCCATGTTGAGTTACCTGCCCCTTCAGTGTCATTGAGTTTTAATGTTAGTCCCGTGATGTGATATGCCACGTGACTGTTCCATAGAAACTGCACCCCTACTATATTTTTGTGACTCAAAACCCCATTCGGCGTGTTTAAAGCTAGGCCGCTTTTTTGTTTCAAAATTTTCAGAAAAGGCCGCTGCAGTTTTTCGCATTCTTTTCTACTTAAGAATAATGTTTGTAGTCTGTATTCTGCCCTTGGCAACAATACCTTGTTGTTTATATAGATCAATTGACTCAACGTAATCCTCTTTTTCTTGACTATCTGCACTAGTGCCTCTATTTCTTCACGAATTATTTTATTCACATATCCTTTTCTTCTTTTTCCTATTAACCAAACTCCTAAGAATCTTACTGCTTGATCCGCATTTTTTGCCTGCACTATGCTCTTATTTTCCCCTACTTCAACTTTTAATTCTGTCCCACTGCCATTGATTACTAGCAACTCCGATTTTTTTCCATTTATTTTTATATTGTTTATCTTGTAGAATTCATTAGCTATGCTTATGATTGATGTTAAATCTTCTTTTGACTTTGCGATCCATGTGGTGTTATCTGCGTAAGCTAATGCCGCCTGTCTTCATGATATTTCATCTGTTTTCCCCAGCACAATATCAGTCGGCCATTGCACCGATATCTTGTATCCCAGGTTTTTTTGGTCCTGTATCATTTTTAGCAGTGGATCGTAGAATATCCTCCACATGAGAGGGGACACCACCTCCCCTTGGTCGATGCCATCTTTCGCATTTACTTCTCGGCTATTACCAAATGCTGTGATGACTTCGATTTTCTGATTCTCGTACAGGTCCAACAGGAATTCTATAACCTTTGTCAGTAGTTTAATTCTTTCCATTGCAAGTTTAAGTATTGTAAGACTTACGGAGTCAAACGCCTTTTTCATATCTTGCAATAAAACCCAGAGTTCCTTCCCTTTTTCTCTTGCTTCTTCGATTATATTGTTCATTATCTGGATTGGAGTACTCGTGGAATCCCCGAGTAAACCTGCGAAATTGTTTCCTTTTAATACCCCTCTTTCTTTTATCGCTCTGCTCATTCTTCCATTAATTATTCTTACTGTTGCTTTACGCAATATTTCTAACAGCATTATGGGACGAATGTTATTGAGGTTATAGTTCCAAAATTCATTTTTGGGTATTGCGTGGAGTAAACCCTTCTTCTATTCTTTTGGTATTCTACCGCTTCTAATACACATAATTGCAAATGTTCGCAGTATCTTATTGGTCTTCTTTCCTACTTTTTTAAGGACTGGGTATGTTATTCCAGACGCACTTGGCGCTGAATTGTTTTTGGTCTTTTCCATGGCCTCATGCCATTCCTGCTCACTTATCTCAGTTAACTCCTTGTACCAATTTGCATCTATATCTTCGATCGGGCTATACTGCGCTTTCCATTTGTCATCCATTTTTTCCACTTTTATCTTTCTCGAGCTATACTGGCTTTCAAAATGCACTGCTACGTGGTCCTTTACTTCTGCTTCATTATTTAAGAGAACCTCCTCACCGTCTCTGTCTACAACTAATCTATCTATTACTATCTTGTCTCCGTATCTATCCAATATACTGTTTAGCATCCTACGTTGGTCTGACACGATCATTTCTCCTCGCGCTTCTATGCTTCTTCTTATGTCCTCTTCTTTGGCCTTGTTTCGCATTATGTGCCACATGTTATGTTTCTCCTTCCATCTTTCTGGTAGTTTTTTCCCTAATTCCTCTGACCATACTATGTAGCTATTATGTATCGATTTTTCTTCTTCTAGATTCTGATGAATTGAGTATTGATCAATCCTTTCGATATTTTTCCCTGTATAGCGTTTGTTTTTCCTACACAACTTGCTCAACATTTTAACCCTTTTTCTTATTTCCTGCAGTTCCTCACTTTGCACCTTCTGAACTATACTTTTGGCTTTACGCTTTTTTGGTAGGTGCTTATTAACCGACGCGATGATGCTTTCTTTGATCAACTTCCACCCCTTATCTAAGGTCTCTCAACTGTGTACCTCATTGGTATTGTTCTTCTTCTGATACTCTCTCCATTTTACATCTAACCTTTTATCCAAGTATTGTGCGTATACTGTCCAGTCTTCATCCTTTATATTTTCCAAGTCCAGCTCAATCCTCTTCATTTTGGCTCGTCTACATGTTGTAGCTCTCACACAACCTCTGTTTATGTCTGTCAATATCTTGGTTACCACTAGGTCATGGTCACTTAGCGTAGTTTCTGACATATCCAGAGTATATGCTTTAAGCACATTGTTTTTGCAATCCCTGGACAGCCATATGTAATCGATACGAGTTTCTAACCCCCTTCCTTTTCATGTAGGTTTTGCTTCTTCTTGTCTACACCATTTGTGTGAATCTATTAAACCCTTGTTTACCATAAAATTAAACATGTTTTCTGTTTCCCTGTTTCTAGTTACTTCGCGACCCCTCAAAAGGACCTCTTCTTGCCATTTGTGATTAAAGTCTCCCATTATTATAAATCTTCATTCTCTTTTATAGTTTTGGTCTAGTCTGTCTTTGACAAATTTCCAGATTTTCTTCCTTATATCTACATCATTCGGGGGAGCATACAGTACTATTACACTATAATCGAGCCGTCTGAACAATAAGTCCACCTTTAGTGCATATGCCCCGAATTTTTCTACCTTCGCTACATGTTTGGACCATTTCCTTCCAATTATAAGACCGACTCCAAAACCCTTCTTTTTTTTCCTCTATTGTCTCCGACCAAAAGCTCATTATGTCTGCCTCATTTCTTAGTATTAGCTTCTCTTCCTTCTCCATTATATTTGTTTCACATATCCCCAAGAAGTCTATTCTGTCCTCCTTCATTACGTCGATAATTGCCTCAAGCTTTATCTTATTTCCCTTAATTCCATTGATGTTATGCGTTCCTATTTTATACAATGACCAGTTTTCTTCTTCCTCTATGTGACTTCCTCCGGTATCCGTCTCTTTTCCTTTTTCCCTTGCTTGGACCGGTGAGCCTTTTTCCACCTTTCCCATTTCCCTAGTTCTGTTGGGGATTTTTTGGTCTCCCTTAGTACTCTTTCACCTTTCGTAATTAGTCTCGTTCTTTTTCGTTGTTTCAAAAATTTGTCTTTGTTCCTTTATAAATTTGTCTATCTCTGTTTCTGTTTTGTGCTGCTTTACTTGTTTCTCCTTCTTTGTTTTGCGCTGTAAGTCTTAAGTTTGTTGCGCCTTGATGGTTAGTAGACTTATGCTGTCTACTATTATTCTGTAATTTGACTGGTGCGTCCGTTAGGAGTGGTTGGGGCCTGCTAGCCCCTTGATTGTCCTTTCTAACTTCTTCAATTTCATCCAAATCTCCTCATTTACGCACCCTTTTCCGAATCGTCTGCTATCATATCTTTCCACATTTATTTCCTTTTTATTATATGGTATATAGATTTTTCTTTGCCGGTTTTTGAATTGGCGGTTATTGCTTTTTTCTACTAGTATCTTTGTTCTCTTGCTTCCTATATCTTCCCTCCAATACTTTTCTTCTCTTCTCTTGTTACTGTTTGCATCTTCTATACGAAGCTTTCTCTTCCGTCCTTTGTTGCAATCTATCCACCTGTTTTTGTATTCTTCACCTTCTTTCGGCACTTCATACATCGAATCTCGCCACTTGAGTTTTGTATCATAATAGTATATTCCAGATTCTCTCGCCTTTGCCAAGTCTTCTTGCGATTCAAAATATACTAACGCTATTTTCCTTTGGTTACCATGGCAATTGTTCGTAATAAAAACCGATCTTGCATTTACTCTGCTTAGTTGTCTTAATAGAAGTGACTCAATTGCGTGTTTCAGTACATTTGCTATTCTTGTTTTGTACCGATTTCTTTTTATTAATTCCTCTTTGTCAAATCCATTTGTTGTCATACGTAACAGTCTTCCCGTTTTTTCCAAAGCAACAGCCCATTTGCTTTCCCAATTTTGTTTACTTTTCTCATTCTTAAATTTAACTAGCACGTGAGCTGCACTACTTGTTTCTCTGCCCCTCCATTGGATGATCGATACATTCCCAAAGAAGCTTAATTCTTTTCAGAGTACACGTGATGATATGTCTTTAGGAATGTCCCATACTGTATAGATTCCATTCAATTTTTCTTTGTTCTTTTTAACAGTACTAGTATCTTTTTCAAGCACTTGTTTGCTTTGCGTCGCTATATCTGCCTTCTGTGCGGCTCCACTTTTTCCTCCTTCTGTATTGTTTGTCTTTACTTCGTAGCTTTCGTTTTTGTTGATTATATGTAGTGTCTAACTTGATTCTACTGTATTTATTTTCGGGGCCTCTGCTGCACTGCACATTTTCTCCTCAATACCGTAATCTAGTGTTCCACATTCAGCTTCTATCATTATTTTCTTCCTTGTTTGAATTCTCTCATGCCCTATTTTTTTCTTCATCTGTGACTGTTGTATGTCTCTGAGCTGCTTTTCTGTTAGGTTACGATAGTTTTCAATAAAGTGTCTAATTAGACATATTTCTTCTGCTGAAATTACTTCTATTGCTTTTGCTAACTCAGAATCGATTATCTGTGTTCTTATGTATTTCTTATCTAAATACTTTATACATGTCTGTACGCCACATCTGATTGCATCACATCCACCCTTAAGGAAATTTACTTTCCAGTCCGGAACCTGTTTGTTGTTCATTGATCTTCTACTAATCTTGTTAACTACTAATGTTTAAAATTCCCACATTTACGTGTTTGTTTATTTGTTTTGGTATAGCCGAATTTCTAATGTTTATTTGTTGTTTGTTTATTGTTTCTTATACACATTAACTTGTTTACGTAATCTATTGGTGATCTGCAGTACAGGGTTTTGGCTAATGCCCACTTTATCGTATTATTTTCTTTGTACTTTCTTTATATGTAACTATTCGACCGTATTAGTTCTTCTGTTATTTTAGCTCCCCAGCTCAAGCATGATAGTTTTCTTGTTACTTTATAAGTCTTGTTTATATTCTTGTTTGCGCCGTTACTTTCTGTGTTTTTCTCTTGTTTGCTGCTTGAGTTTTTGTCACTCCACGAAAGTTTTTGTACTCTTATGTGTTTTCGGAGAATGTAGTTCGTCTAGAAATATTCTCTTTAGCATTGGGTTAAATTTTTTATACTTAGTTCAATGTCTTTTCTATGTTTTCTTGGATTTTTATATGTTTTGTTTTCGTTGGCTCCCGATTTGGGCCCGGTGATCAGCAGAAAGAGTTTTTCCAATTTTTTCTTTTTTTTTTTATTGTAATTATTTTTTTAAAATAGATTCAATTTTATTTTCTTATTCATTTTTATTTTATTTATAAAAAAAAAAAAATTTTTTTTATTTATTCAAATATACCAATATTTATAATAATAATCTCATAAAACTTTAATTCTTTATTATTTCTCTAATCTTACTCATTAGGATCCAAATTTTCTTTTCCTATAATTTAATCAATTTAATATAAACAATTTAATATTACAAAATATCTACACTAAAATACTAAAACTTACCCAATCATCTTCTTAATATTTCAATTTGCAATTTAATAACTCTTTTTCTTCTTCCAAATGACCTAAATACTCCAACATTTCTAATTTGTCTTCTTTCAAAGTATTAAAGTCTGTACGCAGTACATTAAATTCTTGTTGCATCTCCATACACATTCTTAGCATTCGAATCAAATCTGATTTCAAAGAATTTTGACTTTCTAAGATACTATCTCAGTCTCTCTTTAAAAGATCTAACTTATTATCTTTAGCTTCTAACTTCTCTTTTAATTCATATAATTCCTTTGCAACTGCTTCAATACTTTGCAACTAGTTCACTCGAGGCTCGTTTACAATACTTTCTTCTTCTTCATCTCTAACTTCTCTTTTAGCTTCTTCTTTTACAACATCATCATCATCTTCTTTAGTTTCTTGCATACTAGCCAAATTATTTAATTTTAACTTATAATTATTATCAAAATTTTTTACTAAATATCATTATTTTCAATAAACTCAACTTCTTGTTCCAAAACAAAACCCATTTCTTTTTACTTCTTTTTTCTTTGATGATTGTTTTTTCTTTTTTAAAAAAATCTGAAAAATTTTTGACTACAAGGTATTTTCAAAATAGTATTCAAACTGTAATTTTGATTATCCTTTTATTTACTAATGATCTAATTTTGATTATCTATTTTTGAACATTTTTAAACTCTATTTTTTTCTAAATTTATACCTTAGTGATATGAAGCAGTGGTTTGAGTAGGTAATTGTCCGATCAATAGTCTTGAAGTTTGAATTATATTTAAAAAGAGTTTATACAGATATATTAGGGAAAATATACTAATATATTCTGAGGCCTTTAGGTCGCAGTGATATACCACAAGGTGTTATTTTTATTCTTTATGCTATTTTATTCTTTTTCAAATTTTATAAAAAAAAAAAAAATTTTTTTTTTTTTTTAACTTAACAACCATGCTCTACTTTATTAGCAGTTTACGTAAAAAAATACATGAACTAAAAACTAACTATAATATAGGCTAATACCCGGCTTACTCCACTAGTGCCCAGGTACAGTTGTTGCACTGATGTTTGATAGTCTCGCAGCGACATACGATTTTTCTCATATATTTCTACGAGAGCATGTTCAGGTCCTCAGCTACCTTCAAAACGAAATTCTACATATAAAAAGAAACTACTTTCGCATCCACCAACTTACTATATGCGAACCTCTTATTTGACTTAACATTGAGTTCTCGACTAACTCATTCACTGAGTTCTCCACCTCCTGTTTCTTCTGTTTTTTCCGCTCTTTATCTTTTCTTTCAGCTTCCATGAGCTCCGGAACGCGTGGCTCCTTGTTTCGAACTTCAAAAACCTTACGTTTTCTTTTCAAAGATCTCTCTATACCGGCACCTTTTTCCCACTTGATGACTTCATTGCATCTCTCCTTCCAAATAACACGATAGAAACCCTCCTGTACTACATACAAAAATGCATCTATACAAGTTTTTGTGTCCTTTCTAGACAGTCCCTTCTTGTAAAATAACTCGATTTTCTCTCTTTCTACAAGACCACTTAAATAAACTTCTCTTTCCTTGAAGCGAACTTCTTTACTATCACTTAACAGAATTTCACTTAATTCCCAAACACTTAACAGGAAACTTGCTTCGTCCGAGAGTACTGCCCATGCAGCACTCAGTGCTGTGTTTTCTGTCTCCTGCCAAAAATTCTCTGCAAAACTACAACGAATTAAATGTTTCATGGTTTCCTTAGTCTCCTCCTTGCACAAAATGCAGTTTGGTGACTTATACAACCAAGGTTTACGGGCATGCAACTCATTCAGTGTTGGGAGAAGTTGGAACATTCCTTTGATTCGTAGTATTAATTTGAAACTGCTTTCCATTCCTCTACATCTGACTCCTCCCAATTCCTTTAGCCTTGCCCATCTGTAGGCCCAGTCTAGCTTATCACTATTATAATTATATTCTGCTGCTAGACTTTTGCTCGAAAGAAGGCATCTTCCCTCGACGGCTCTTCTCTTTAACCGCAAAATAAACTTACGCGGACAGGTGTCAATATGTTTTCCATTCCACCACAGAGATGCATTCCAACGTGTGGGATTGGTAGGTATCCACTTCCAGTCTTCTTCTAAATGCGCCGCTTCTTTTGCTAACCTGTCTGCAAGTTCGTTCCATACTATACCACTGTGAGCCTTGACTTTACAAAGCTCTAAGGAGAGATTTTTGACTTGGACTACCTCATAAATCTTGTCAAGAATTGACCTGTTTTTCAATTTAAGGCTCTTCTTGAAACTTCGTGACCTGAACACATTCTCAATACTACTAATCGCTACTAAACTATCTGTCTTAACTACAACTACAGAATCTAATTTTACTACTAACAGCGCACAAAGAATTGCAACCAATTCAGATCTCGTCGATGAAGGCCAATCGGCCACCCTGATTTTCCCTAACAAATTTACCGTCTCCTCCTCTTTATCTACTTGTACCCAAGCAGAACCCATTCTATCTTCAATACCTTCCTCCTCCTTATACCAAGAACCATCAGTATAAAAGACATAATCTGATCTTTCCTCCTGTATATTTTTTCCAACCATACCTAATAGTAAATTTGTAATTTTACTACTTAACCCTTGTTTTTTAATTATTTCAAATTCTATTCTGTTAACTTCTACCGCCATAGCTAATCTTTCTGTACTATTTTGATCTTTAGGTGCATTTTTATAAGCCGTATGCCTATAATAGCTCAAAGGAAATGACATTAACCAGTCGTTCTCCTTTTTGACTATGCCATCTATTCTGCTAATACACTCTTTCATTTCTATTGAGAATTGGCAATCATTCTCTTTTCCACCTTTATTTAAAGCACAGCCTTTACACCTATTTATTCTAACCGCACCTTTCACTTTTTGGGTTTCGACCCAATGCTCTACTATGGCTTTGCGCGTGAACTTTTTGCTAATGCGTCCCAGAACGTGTGTAGTTGAGTTTTCCTTTCTTACTACTACCCAATCCTTGCACCTTTTATCATTACGAACTTTTTTCCTTATTGGTGACGAAAGCTTACTACTTTCACCTTCTAGTCGGTATTCCCTTTTAAGCTCCCTTGAGGACTTGTTTATCATAACCCTTTCTTCGATCCTGCTGAACCAATCAGGTGTCTTTCCCCTCATGCTTCTTTCCCTTATACCTCTGACTTGCTGCCATGACATCAAACTTGTGCCTATCAGGTCTATTAACTGGTTCAGTGATACCAACTCCAGACTAACCCTTGTGTTCATCGAGTTCTTTATCGCTCTTTCATCCAGAAAACTTACAATCGCAACCTCTTTGTTATACACCTCGTTCTGAATACTTTGGGTTTCGAACTTTAAGTTGATTAATTTGCATTTTTCAATCACATTGCATGAAAGATTTCCCTTCCAGAGAGTAGCATGCCACGCATCAAAAGGCACACTACGTACATCCTGCAAAATACCCGCCTTGATTGCACCTTGTTTTATTCTTAGCTCTGCCAGGCTTTCTAAACCTTCATTACTGTTTAGCCTTTTTAAGAGACTCGTCGCCTGCTTAGCCAACAAAGAGCTTGCCAAGGATTTGAAGCCCAGAATACCTCCGTGAAATATTATATCATTTGGTGCGGTTTGTGCTATGCCTAACTTTTTTTTACATAGGCGGATTATTGGCTGGTGTATATTTTCTAGGTCCTTTTCTGATAGGGCTGTGGCCTGTAAAATATATTCTAATTTTGGAAAAAGCACCTGATTGTTTATATAGCTTAGCTGACTAGCTATCACCTTTTTCTTTTCTAATACATGCGTAAACAATCCAACAATCTTCTTTACTTTCCTTTTAATATTAGCTAAATCCTTGGATGTGTGCAAGTATATACCCAGGAATTTTACATCATATAATTTTGGTTCTGCAAATAATTTCGTTTTGCAGAAAAAGACACAACTTTCTTCCTTTGGAAGCTTCGAGTTGATTATTACCAGCTTGGACTTGCTGCCATTAATTTCGATGTCATTAATTTGGAAGAACTGCTCTGCAATATTAATTGTTCTTTCTAATTGCTCCTTTGAGCATGCAATCCATGTTGTGTCATCGGCATATGCTAGAACAGCCTGCCGCATGTTTAATTCTCTTTCCTTGTCTATGTTTGCCTTGAAACTATTTACTTCAGCAGTATAGCCCAGGGACTTGTCCTTCTGGACCCTAACTAACAGAGGATCGTAAAAAATTCTCCACACCAAGGGAGAGATAACCTCACCTTGGTCGATACCGTCCTCAGCTACGAACTCTTCTGTAAGGCCGTAATCCGTTATTACTTGCATACGCCTCTTACTGAATAGGTTAATTACAAAATTAATTACAGTTCCTGGAAGCCTTATTCTCCGCATCGATTTTTCAAGCATCACAAGACTAACAGAATCAAACGCCTTCTTCATATCTTGGAAAAGGAGCCACATTTCCTTCTTTTTCTCATGGGCCTCTTCGAGGAACGAGTTTAAGATATGAATAGGCTCCTCTGTTGAATTTTCTGGTAGACCTGCAAAATTAGGTCCTTGCAAAATGTTCTTGTCTTTAATTATCGCACTTAATCTCTTTGTTATGATTCTAGTTACGCACTTACGGAAGGCTTCCAATAATGCGATTGGTCTCACCCTATTCAACTCAAAACCCCAATCTTCCCCCTTCGGAATCGTATAAATTTGTGCGACTTTCCATTTGTTTGGAATATTTCCTTGCACAAGACAAATATTTGCAAAATTTTTGAAAGCTGTATGCACTCGAAGATCCGCTTGTTTAATTAACTCGTAAGTAATATTGGATACCCCTGGTGCCGAATTTGTTCTAACCTCATTAAGCATTAAGAGCTATTCCTCTAACTCTACCGGTAACAGAACCGGCTCATACCATTCTTCTTGAATCCCACTTAGTGGTTGATAAATACTTCTCCACTCTTCGTTCAGTAGGTCTAGTCGAGGATTCCTTCTTCTGAACTGTTCCTTAAAATGCTTGTTGGTCTTGGATAGAACTTCACTGGGTTCGGAGATTAACTCATATTCATCATTCTCCTTGATTAATATTCGGTCCAAAACTACCTTATTAAATGGCCTTTCGAGAAGACTTCTTAGCATTTTCTTCTGCTCATCTACAATCATTTCGCATCTTTTTTGCACGTACTTTTTGATTTCCTTTTCTCTATGCAATTTTTCTTCACTAATCAATTTGCCTTCTATTGCTTTCCACTACAAAGATGCACTATTAAGCCAAATATCAACATGTTCCAGATTGATATTTGGTATCCCCGTACCTGCACTGGAATTAATACTTTTGATTTTATTATTCCAGCTGCTGATCATGTGATGCGCATTCTTGTTGTTTGCAACACTTTTGATTAATCTGCCAAACTCTTTGGCCACTTTTTTGGTAGACGACTCCTTATCCTTTTTGACAGACTTCTTTTTATTTTGAATTTTTTTCTTTGGCAATGTTTCTATTGCTGCCTTCCAAATTGCAGCCTCGATTATGTCCCATAATTGATCTATGCAGACTCTTTGCTCAGGTACCTGATATGACTCTTCGGTTTGTTCATCCTTTAGTAGCCATTGTGGCAAATTCTTTTTGATCTTATTCCATAGCGCCGTTCTGTAATTGTTCCAATTTTCCTTCGTTGCCTTGTCAAGCTTCCAAACCATTCGTGATGAGGAAGTTTGCCCTGCTCTGCACTTTGAGTCTGCGCAATTACTGCGATCCAAAAGAATTTCAACTATGGGCAATTCATGATCACTACCTGTTACTGTTCCCATTTCGATGATATCTGCTTTTAAAGCCTTGCTCATTAAGTTTTCTGACAACCATATTTGGTCTATCCTTGTACTTGTATGACCGTTACTCCAAGTGTACTTTCTGGCCCTGGGATTTAGCCTTCTGAAAGCATCTACAAAGGATTTCTTTTCCATCCATGTGAAAAGAGAACAACGTTTGAGGTTTGTTGTTTGTGAGGACTTATCCAATAGTTTGTTGGGTATACGATTAAAGTCCCCCATTATAACGATTTGCCAGGTCTTCTCATTTTTATTAACTATTTCTTGGATTTTTCCGATAACCATTGTTGCACATGTCTCATCACTTGGAGGTATGTAAGCTACAATTATTAGTAGTTTACACTTTTTAAAGAAAATATATGCACACATTAAATATTCATTAAATCGTTCTATTTTCCCTATATGTTGCTCAATGTTCCTGTGTATCAAAAGTCCTACGCCTGACCCTTTGAGTTTGTCAGGTGATGCACTCGACCAAAAACTTCTAAAATTGCCCAGATCTTTTGCCATAAACTTCGCCTCTCTTTCACCCAAATTCGTTTCTGCTATTCCAATTATATCTACTTTTTCCTCAATAGCCCATGAAACTAAAAAATCTACTCTATGAAATTGTGTTTTAAGTCCATTAATATTATGAAACGCAACCCCTATGCTCCTTCCCTGAACCCCACCAAATAGTGCAACATCCTTACACCCCTTAGAAGTTGCACCATTCTCTATTACAACTGGGGCGCCCTTCAGGAGCGACAGGGCCTTTCCAGCCCTTGTTTTTCTTCAATTCTATTAAGACGTCTCAGAATTTCTTCTAGAATACTTTTTTCCTCAAATTTGGTGCTTCGGGAGGGTGCACAATGTACATTTTCTTTTGTAAATCCTGTTTCTGCTATTGCACTTTTGTTACTATGTTGCGTTTCTCTTAATACATTCTTTCCTTTTCTGTTTTCGCGGGAATGGCTCCTCGATCTAGCTTCTAGTGGCACTTTCTTTCTGGGTTTGGTTAGGTTATCTATTCCTACTATACTTTCTTGTTCTTCCGCCAAAGTAGCATACTTCTTTTTTCCATAAAATTCTCTACTTTCATTAATCTGTCTATCACTTTCATTTCTCAAGTTTAATACGTATTTTTTACCGGTTTCTTTCCAAAAGAGAGAGTTACTTCCATAATTGACTTGAGTTAGGACCGCTTTCTCAAGATCCTCTTTACAATCAAAGTATACAAAAGCTGACCCCCTCGGATTACCATTACTATTTACTGGTATAAAGATTGTTTTTGCTTTGACTTGTTTTAGTTGTCTGAATAATAAGACCTCCATCGTATTTCTTGGAATACCACCTAATACTGCTCTAAATGACTTTCTTTCTTCCATGATCTTTTCTTGCTTTATACCCTTTGAGATTCTAGTAAGCCATCTACCTATTGGAAGTGCCCATGTATTCTCGAGTATATTCTTGTATCTTTGGTTTTTGAGTGTTAAATCCACAACTGCTGTTTTATTGAACTTATTTGTTGTCCAAGTAATATTCTTAACTTTTCCATAGCGACCCATTAGTTTTTTGATTGATACATTGCCATTTTTGAGTGGAACATCCCAAATCGTATAGGTTTCTTGCATACCTAAAGCCTCTTGTTTATACTGAGTAAAGTTGTTTTCTTCCTTGTTTTGGTCCACATTTACTTGAAATTCTTTGTCTTCTAACGACATCATTACGTCTTCCTCTGGATTCTCTGGTTTCTCTAATTGTTGAACCTGTTTTCCATCTTCGATTTCATATTTGAGCTTAAGCTCATCTTCCAAGACTTGAGTTCCATAATCTATCGTTCCACACTCTAGCTGAAGGAGAGTTTCTATCCTAGCCTGATTTTTTGCTTCTGTAGAATCAACACTTTCCTTCGACTCCTTTCTTTGAATTTCACCGAGTTGCTTTTCTGATAGTTTTGTATAGCATTCCAAAAAATGCCTTATAATACAAATTTCTTCCGCTGTAATGGTTTGTATGGCTTTTGCTAATTCTTGGTCTACTATCTGTGTTCTTACACATTCTCTTTTTAATAAGTCTAAACAACCTGTACCACCATACTTTATAGCTTGGCACCCCTTCTTAAGAAATCCAACCTTCCATTCTGGAACTTGCATTCTGTTCATCGATTATCTCAATATTTGGTACACAAGATTTGATTTGTTGCGCACGTGACAAGTTTGTTTATTTTCAGTTTGTTTACTTCGTTTATTGTTTTGTTGTTTATGCAGATCACGCGATTGTTTTGTTTGTTTGTTGTTTTAGTGATCTACGATTCAGGGTTAAGCCCAATCCCCAAAAATTTCCAAAAAATTTTTTCGAAAAAATTTGAAGTTTAAGTTTGTCAGCTAGTATTGTCCTTTTTCTTTTAAGTTGTACTAGCAAACTCTATATTATTTTTGCTTGTCCTTCTTTTTCCTTAGGAAGTTTTGGCTGTTTCCTAAGTTACTTATCTCGTTTTTAGCTTTTTTCCTTTCTGCCAGATTTGGAAAAGTTGATCAGCGGAGAGAGTTTTTGCTCGGATTACCATTACTTTCAAAAAAAAAAATAATAAAAAAAATAATTAATTATTATTATCAAAATATTATTATTATTTTATTATTATTATTTTTTTTATCTTGTGATAACATTGTTATCCTCAACATTATTATTATCATTGTTATTATTATTATCATCATTATTATTATTTATTTACTTGTTATTTTATTTTTATCATTATTCTTAAAACTATTATTAATGAGAAAATAGTGTTATGTTTGTATAATTTTAGTATATTTTTAAATATTAATATTAGAAAAATATCATAAAGTTATTAAGAATAGTACAAATTTTATTGAACCAACCAAATCTGTAGTATTAGTTTTATTAGAAGAACTTTTCTCTTTTCTTAAAAAAAAAGCTATTTTCACTATAATTCCTATGATAGTATGTTATCATAGTATGTTATTATAGTATGTTATCTTAGTATGTTATCTTAGTACATTATCTTAGTACATTAACTTAGTACGTTAACTTAGTACGTTATCTTAGTACATTATCTTAGTACATTATCTTAGTACGTTATCTTAGTACATTATTGTGAAAATCCCAAGTTTCTACAGATATATAAACCCTGCCTTTTCTCTAAAGGCAGAGTAGGTTTTGTCCTTTACAAATCTTCTTTTCTAAAAATATTTGTATCTAAAAATATTATACTTAATAAACTAATATCATCCTTTGACTATAAATCATTTATCTTCATATTCTGTTCTTTTTATTTATTTTGTTTATATTTCTCTTTATCTTCACATTCCTTACCCTCTCACATGTTAAGTCAAGTGATATAGTTTCTTGCCTAAAAGTTACTATATTACAATATTAAAATTATCTAATATAACAATATATTGTAAATACAATAGTTAATATAGTATATTAGTTTATACTATAATGTATAGTACTATATATATATACG
The DNA here is from genome assembly GCA_003550325.1 of Gigaspora rosea. Lineage (NCBI taxonomy): Eukaryota > Fungi > Glomeromycota > Glomeromycetes > Diversisporales > Gigasporaceae > Gigaspora > Gigaspora rosea. The sequence goes on from QKWP01002353.1 coordinate 33,131, forward strand.
GCATATTAAGTAAACTGCATTTGTACTGTGCAATTAATATAATTTAATAGAGCAATTAAAATTTTCAAAAGCAATTTTTTTGACTACAACCCAATACAAATCACAAGTTTAGTACTAATTTGATATTTATTAAAAGATTTTTAGTCTAGTTAATAGTAATATATGTATGATCACATGTATATGAACTATAAATTATATACTGTAACGTTCAAATACGTATTGTATAAAGATTTTAGGTTAGAACATGGGTTTATATACGTAACTTAAAATTTATTTTTACTTACAACAAATACATAATTTAGAATACTATTCGACCTATCAAACAACATTCTTATTGAACATATAATCTTTATTTAAGCGGAGACTCATATTCTAATTTTAAAATGCGCCTATACCTAATATAGTTAATAAATAACTAATTTTTTTTTTGAATGAGACAAAATATCGTCATATATGTTCATAATCCTACCACAGAAAATTTTTGTACAAGATATTTAAGCTAAAATCTGCAACCATGATTTTTGTTTACAGAGTATTTTTAGCGCCTTTAAGATTAATTTGGAACTGGCTTAGTAAGTAATTTAAAAAAAAGAAAGTTATACAAATTATCTTAATAACATTTTGGTTCAATATTATGGAAACAAATAAATGAGTCAAATGAATGATAGATCATTGGTGATTTCTTAGTAAGGGATAAAACGCTAATATATAAAAGTCGTTTCATCATCATATTATACTAATTATGATACTTGTATTTGCTTTGAGCTGCGTTACGAGTGTTACGTGTTATGTACCTGTTTCCCTGTTTGCATCTTGCATTTTCCATTGTTTGCTTCCTTTGTACGTACGTTATGCATGTACCTCTCAACTCCTTTCAATGAAAGTCTTAGCCCCTTATATATAAAAGCTCCATTGCCCCAATTTTTTTCTCTTTGACAATTTTTTTGTTGTCCTTTTTTCTCTCAAGGTCCGAATTCATGTGCCTCTAACATAACATTGACTAAAATCTTCGTAAAATTCAAATTCACTTATTAACCGTTTATTATCATATTTGCGATCCCCTTTGATATTAAAAAAGTATTCAGTGTGATTATTTTTTATTTTTTTTTGTTGACTCAAAAGAAGTTGAATCTTCTATTCACACCCTCTTTGAATTTTTTTTTTTTATAACAATATTAAATATTCAAATTCTTAACTTTATTATTATACAAAACGGGTGCTCTAGATCCCTAGCTTCAAGATAAATGTATATATAAAAAAATTGTTTGCTCAAACAATTTTTTTTTTTTTGTCATTATTGTGGGTTCTTTTAATAATATTCGTTGGTTGATTATCATATCTACCGCAATATCTGGTATATAGTGAATTCATTGGACTATTTATTTTTTTAGAAATGTCATCATTGACTGGATGTTATTTTGATCCTTCTGAACGAGTTGGTAAATTCATCGATAATGGGTTGTTAGAGATAACTCATATTCTTGGTGTAGGAGCATATGGGGTGGTGTATTCAGCAAAGAATGTTCTTGATCAACGAGTTTATGCAGTAAAATGCATGCCAAAAGCAAATATTGATGCACGACAACATAAATTACATATTACAGAGATTAGTCTTCATGCTCAGCTTAATGGACATCCAAATATTATTAACATGGAAAAAATTATTGATACCGAAGATTCTTTAAATGTTGTCCTTGAGTATTCTAATGAAGGAGATTTATTCTCAATGATTACCGAAAAAGGGATATACCTTGGAAATGACGATCTTATAAAACAAGTTTTTGCACAAATCCTGGATGCAGTCCAGTTTTCACATTATAATGGAATTTATCATCGTGATTTAAAACCAGAAAACATTCTTGTTTTTGATGATGGAATGACAGTTAAACTTGCGGATTTTGGATTGGCAACAACAGATACTTGGTCAAATGATTTTTGTTGTGGATCATCTTTTTATATGAGCCCAGGTAAATTAAATTTTTATAAATTTATAATTTTTTGTGATAACTTTAAACTTATCAAAATTGATTATATATTTTTTTAGAATGTCAAGGAGGGCTTTACGAGAGAGTATCAAGTTATGAAACAGCACCTAATGATGTCTGGTCATTGGGTATCATTCTAATTAATCTTGTTTGTGGTCGTAATCCATGGAAACAAGCCTCTCTTAGTGACGAAACATTTTCAGCATATATCCAAAACCCAGAGTTTTTAAAGACTATACTCCCAATTTCTGATGAACTTAATGAAATTTTAAACGATGTCTTTGCGCTCGATCCTGAAAAGCGCATATCGTTGAGTGAATTTAAAGAACGTGTTTTGGAATGTGATAGTTTTCTCATGCCAGAATATGCAACGTTCTGCAGAATGCTCGCTGAACAAGAAGAAATTGAAGTGTCACCAGAAATATCAGAAATGCCAGAAATTTCACATGACATGAGTAGTCAGTCTTCCACGTCTTCAGCATGCTCATGGCATTCCATGAATTCGGAAATGGATTTTTCTGTCCCTCCAATCGAATTTTTGGATGATAACGATCATTGTTCTGATTCAACGAATTCCACCCTTTTATCAACTTTAGCAGCCAGTCAACCTGATATGATTAAATGTTTTGATAATGACCATATAATTAATTTGAAATGTGGTAGTCTTATATTGGAAAGTCACCTCTTTCGAACTAATTATATATTTTAAATGAACCTACAAATGTCAATTTATCTGAGGTTATACTTTACATTTTATTGAATTATCTACCTCTTATTTAATTATAATATTTTGCGAAGAGAAAAAAAAACAAAAAAAAATTCAGTTTAAACACCAAAAAGAAAGAAATCGGTGCATTATGTACCAATGCTCTCTTTATTTGTTATATTTACTGATTTATGTTATATTTATTTCACGTTATCAATATTGTAAATATTTTTTCTACCTCATTTATTATATAGGAAAAAAAAAATGGGTAACATGGAAAAAAAAAAAAAAAAACCCCAAAAAAAAAAAAATTGTACATAGAGAGTTTTGGATTATTCTTTATTTTGGTGGTTAAAAGATTAACGAAAAAATAAAAAAAAATTACTTACTGGTTAGGTAACAAAAAAATATATATGTGATGTTACATTTTTACCAAATGTTTAAATGATAAATGTATTCTTATTTCATATTATAATAAAAAATTTGACCTTGTGTTCATAATTATATATATGTGAATAGATTTATTAAATGATATAATTAATACTTTTTTTTTTGATACATTTTGAATGAAAGAGACGAGACGAGACGTGTTGGTATATCCGAAATTGATAGAATTTCACATATTAAACGTTCCCTTCACGTAACATTTATATTAAAAATTTTTTGAGTATATTGAGTATATGCAATTAGACCATAATTACATAAATTAAAATTACAAAAAAAGAAAATAACACGTATCTAATAAAATACAACTATTTAACATATCAGAAACATGTGTCATAATTAAAATATAACTTATATATACGTATAAAGTATATAGCAGTGAAATAAATATCTAATTAAAAGATCCTGCCATTCAATTTTATTTTTGTATATGATTAAATTGGCAAGATCCATGAACCGGTATGAATGGTTTAAATTCGAAATCTTGGATAGTTTCCAAAGCATCAATAATCCGGTTATCATCTATTTCCTTACAAGTTATCAATTTTAATCTCTTCAAATTCTTCCCCAAACATCTCAAAATCACATCTAAATGAGCATCTGAAAAACAATGAGAACAGGAAAATTCCAAAGATTTTAATGGTGGATTTGAACTCACAAGAAATCCGTTCAAAGAACGGGGAAGAAATGACCAAGGAGTTTGAATTGCCAAATGTCGAAGTTTTCTTAAAAGTTGTAGTTCACCCATCTGATCGAATAACCAATTTACATCTTCTATAACATTAATTTCTTCCAAAGGCTGTCGTAAAGTTACAGATTCAAGTTGTGGACAAAATGTAAAAAGTGTTAAAAGTTGAGAAATTTCACGAACTGAAACAATAGAAGAGAAATTTACAAGATTTGGACAATATTTTGCAATTGTTTCAATAATATTACATATAGAATCTGAATCATCCTTATTATAATGATCACCCAAGGTTAAATATTTAAGCGAAGAACCAGAATCTTCAATTAGTTTTAAAATTATTTCCGGAGATGATGTGGAATCACTCATTTCAATTGTTGTTAATCGAAAAAGTGAAATAGGATTTGAAACTAAAGGTTTCATTAAAATATCACTAAGTTTACAAGATATGAATTTTAAAGTTTTTAATCCGGTAAATTCAGTTAATTTTTCAAGAGAACCCCATTGAGAAAGTTCAGTATCAAAATTAATAAATTCAACATATCTTAATGAAGTAACTTGACTTGTCAAGGCATTTAATATAGTATTTAATCCTATTTCTCCACGTGATAATATAAATTTATTTAAAGAAATTTGAGAACGAATTAAAGTAGCAAGATTTTTTGCTTCCCATTCTAATTCTTGCATTTGAGGTTCAGTATAAGTTTGAAGACCGACATTTGACCAAGAATCATAACCACCCATATCAACATAAATCATTTTAAGTTGTTGACAAATTGAAGACATTGCGTGAAAAAGTCTCCATTTAGTTCCACGAGTTGTACAAATAAATTCAGTGAGAGGAGATAAACATCCATTTGCACCTGGATAAGTTGCTATCAATAAATGCTCTTCTGGTACACTTTGTTTAAATATTTGATTTCCATAATTATCAATACTAAAAATAGGATCCATGCAATTACATCGATAATTCTTAATTGAATCACCTATTGTTGGATCTATTGAAAGAAGATTTAATTTTTTAGAATCTCTCATAATTAATTTTGCTAAGGAATAAGAAACCAAACGATCCACGGATACAGGAAAAACAGCTTTGTTGACATTAAAAGTTGAATGTTTTTTTCGTGATAAAATATTTTTTAAAGATTTTATGGAATTAATCAATTTTTTTTTTGAATTAGATCTTTTCAATTTAGGAGAATTATTATTAATATCATTATTATAACTAATTAATTGACTTTTTGATAAAGATAAACATTGTTTCCAACTTCTAACAGTAATGAATAATTCTTCAAGATCTAAGTAACGTAAGAATTCCACATAATTAAAAGTAAAACCTCCTGTATTCCGTTGTTGTTGTAATTTGATTTTATTATTAATAAGTGTTAATTTTTCTTCTTTAGATAAGAATGATAAATAAATGTTGAGTAAAATCGAACATTGAATTAAACGTTTTTTTGGTGATCTTATACAAGTATTCGAAGTAGTAGTTTTTGAAGGACAAACGTTGACCAAATGGAATGGTTGACTCCAGAGAACAGTCACTGCATTTAAACACCAAAGACGATTTACAAGAAGACAATTACGTAAAGATGCTCTGTCATTTGAAAGATTTTCAAATATATGTGAAAGACATTCAGATGGTAATGATGATGCCATGAAGAAAATGAGTTAATTAAAATTAGAAAAAAGTTGAAACGAGGTATTTTCAAACTTTTCACAGTTTAATGATCAGATACAAAGAATATATATATATATATTAATAAAGCAATTACGCACGTACGTAAGTACGAAATTTCAATTTAATGTCGGACTTTGTTGTCCACAAAGAGTAGATAGTCTTGATTAAGGAATGATTAACTTTTTTAAAACGTCAACCATCGTTTGGGTTTTATAAAAGTGATATGACGAATATCTATATCGTAAATATTTGTATTACAACATTAAAAATTGTATTTACTTAAGTATACAACTTGGCTTATAAAACTTGGTATATGTAATTTTTGGCTTATAAAGTTGATGTACAAATTATTCGTAACGACGTGCATATTTACTTGTCTTAACAACGATTTCATTAAGATGACTCCTGATTGGGCTACTTTTTCAGATTTGCCAAAATTAGTACACACTTATGTACTCATGAATGTGAATATACATCTAATTTCTGCACAATACCATTATTATTAACAAAATCATCCGTGATTGATGTTACAATACAAATAAATAATATACCAATAATACCGCATAATAATGTATTTTTCTCACTATATGCTCTATATGCTCACTATATGCTCTATATGCTCTATTTATTTTCTCTCCAGATTGCTTGAATTACATTACATTAAAAATTTTAGCACATTGCTTGTGAAATCTTATCGTTACGTTGTGGTTGTGTTTTAACTTTCTCTCAACTCTAAAAATAACTTCCCGATCTATTATTTATTTATTTACAATTTAATTAAACTTTATACACTAACAGGTCACATGCGGCTTTTAATATGCGTTATGTGATCCGAGACACGAAACCAATCGCCCCTTTATCGTTGTTACACCTTTGATTTCTTTTTTATCTAATTTTTGAAAAAGTTTTCTAGGTGACTATATAGGATTTTACCGTTCTAATATTAGTGAACAATTCTTTCTTTCTTCATTTTTTAAATGTATACTATCGGCGTACCATATCTGTTACTATAATGATATACAGTAGCTCTTAGGTTAATTTTTTATCCACTCGAAATTGGTCTCTAAAGATTATAAAGTTAATATGCTAATACTTAATTAAAATGTCTCCGAATAAGACAAGACATGATTATTAGGAAAGTTGTCCAAACTATTTTGGAACATCCCAAATTATGTGATTACTAGTATCAAATGAAATATTTTATTGCGAATAATTGTTAACGAGTACTGTTAAAGGAAATCGAACCTTCGGGCTTTAACGTTAAAATTTGTCTTTTATTATTTACCAGATTTAGCCCTGAATGATAGCATTTATAATACGTAATCACTCATATTATATATCACCGTGAATCTGATAATAAATAACGAAAGCTCGATGTCTTATTTCCCTTGGCAGCATTCAGATAATAGTTCAAGAAATCGGAATTTATTTACGGTAAAAAAAACAAAAATTAAAATGGACAAGATTCTATTGAATCCCATTATTCTGGTATATGGGCTAGTTCTGCTTGGCTAATGTTTGCTAAGCCAACTGATTTATCCGTTCAAGACAACAATATTGATATTGTAAATCTTTACAAATTTAATACTGTAAACATGCATAAAAACGTATATTTTAAGGTCATAACATGTTTAGCTTACCGTATTAGTTTGAAGATATCTTTGCTTGTTTGAGGCATGTGAAAATATATATACTCCTATTAAATATTCTATTACTGATTATAAGGAGATAATACGTATATAAATAAAGTTTGTTTAAATGCATATTTATATGCCATCTATTTATTTTTAACGACTCGACTCGGCTTGCTTACATTTTCGAGTCGAGTTGGCTAATCGAGTTAGCTAATCAAGTTAGATGACTCAAAACAACTTAGCTTAAGGTTAGATAATATTTTAAATTATATATATATATATATTATTATATTATTTATTATTTTTTAAAGTGAAACTTTGTTTTTATCTTTATCTTTATTAATTTTTATTGCTAATCTTAATCTATTTAATATATTTTTATTGTAAATATTTTGCTAATTATTATATTTTCTCTATAATAAGCTATGTATATACTATTTTTAGACAAAAAATTATACAAAAAAATACAAAATAGGTTAAAATATTAAATTTTTAAAAAATTAAAAAGTGTACTAATAAAGAGTTGTTCAAATATTACCAAAATATTTTAAGTAGCTTTATTTAATACATATGTTTACTTAAGTATAGTAACTGCTAGTAATTTTTTTATAGTTCTAAAAAAATCAAAAAAATAATTTATTTTTAGTAGTAGCTTATTATTAAAATACAGTATTTCTTAAAATTGGGTATACTTATATAAGATAAAGCATAGAAATTAATATTACAATATACAGTATCTCTCGGAAAGATCGCCCTTTATTTCTGTTTACAGATTCAGAAAAGTCAAAAATTTAAAAAGAATTAATTAAAAATTACAAATAGTTTAATAGGTAAAGTGCGATATTTATATACAGTAATTAGTAAAATCAGATTTTGAATTTGTTAATGACATAAAAAGACATGTGGCCAATGACCTTCCTACTTTTTCTATATTGTATTACAGTCCTACTGAATATTTAAATTACCTGTGCCTAGATGCTACTTGAAGCTACTTTTCTGTCTAAAAAATGATTCATCTCTTGAGAAAGTTCTGTGTAAAATATAAACTCCTTATCTATGATAAAAAGAAATTTATAAATAGGTTTATAAAAAAATATACAATATATAAAAAAACTACTGATTAGATATATAACTTTATTAACTCTAGTACCAGTGCCAAGATTAGCCAACTATATTAAATATGTATTATTACTTCAAGTTTACTTCACTACAAATAGTTAAACAGATATTTTACAAACTAGAAAACCCAGTAGAATCTAAAAAAACAATAGCAAATTCATGCTTCTACTACTGGATAATACTAGACCAGTTGCAACAAAACATATATATATAAATAGAAACTTACAAAAATAGATATACAATTATATAGTATATAACCAATTTCCTTTTATATGTCATCAGCAAATTTATATATATGAAATATTTCGAAAAAAATTGCGATATGCAATATCTTTCGAAATATTCAAAAATAATTTTGAAATATTTTTTGAAATATTTCGAAATAATAAATTTTGAAATATTTCGAAATATAAATTTCAAAATATTGCGAAAATATTAATAAGTAATATTCAAAAACACAAAATAATATTAAATAATTTCAAAATAATGTACTATAAACCTACAAAAAAGTGATTCTATCAATCTTTCTATATTTAATTTCCGATAACCTGCCATCTTCTGAAACAAATGATCGTGTTCGAACCAACTCAGGATCAAAGATCCAATTCCAGGTCATTTGAATCAACCCATGTTCAAATAATACCATTTCTGGTTTATTTGAGCCTTCAACCTGTTCAAATAATATCATTTCGAGTTCCAACTTGGGATTAAAATGATCCAATCCACGATCAAACAATCCAATTTGTGGTTCAAATGCACCTATTTCTTCAGGTTCATTTGAACTCAACCCGGTTTCAAATGATCACATTCCTAGTGCATTTGAAATTATCATGGCTTTGAATAATAACTTTTGAATAATATTACCAAAATTTGCTAAATATAAATATATTTCAAATATTTCGAAATATTTCAAAACCATTTAAAATAAAATTCAATTAGACAAATGAGACAAAAAGCATAAAAAATTTTAATAATAAACTTTATTTAATTAATAATCCCTTAATTTTCAATTATTACATTAGCATATGTATTGTATTGACTCAATTACATAAAAATATAAATTAAAAATCAGAAATGCATTTACTAAAAAGAATAATATACAATATGTATTTACTATAAATAGTTATTTTGTTTTCAAAGCGGATTAGTTTTTATTAAAATATTTACTAATCTCTAAATATAGTATAAATAATATTTAATTTAAAAATAGAGCTAAAATTTTTAAAGTAATTGTCGTGATCAGTTTTATTAATCGAAACCAATTTCAAAAGTATAAAAAATCTAAATATAAATGTAATTCAAATAAATTAAAATAAATTAAAAATAATTTTTAATAACGATAAAATTATCAAATATTTCGAATATATTTGAATTAACTAAAAATAATTAATTAATATATGTATATATTTTGACTGATTACACAGATTCAAATGATCACATTACCGGTTTATTTGAAAATAATGCGGGTTGAAAAGATAAATTTTGAATAATGTTAACAAAATTTCCAAATTTAATATATTTCAATATTAGCACAAAATTTTGAAATATTTTAAAATCATGTAAAAATAAAATTCAATTAGATGAATAATAAATGAGACAAAAAGTAATAATAAACCCTTTTTTATTTATATTTAATAATTTTCTTAATTTCAATTATTACATTAGCATGTGTATTGTTAATTAAAAAAACTCGATTATATAAAAATATAAATAAAAAATCAGGAATGCATTTATTAAACAATGTACAATATGCATTTACTATAAATGATCATTTGTTTTCAAAGCAGATTAATTTTTATTAAAATATTCTCTAATTTCTAAATATGTATAAATAATATTAAATTTAAAAATAGAGCTAAAACTTCCAAAGCAATTATCGTGAGCAGTTTTATCAATGAAAACAATTTTAAAGTATTTAAAATCTAAATATAAATGTAATTCAAGTAAATTTAAAATAATTTAATTTTTAATAACGACAAATATTTTGAATATATTCGAATTAATTAAAATATATATAAAAATAATTAATTAATATATATATATATTTTGACTGATTACACAAATTCAAATGATCACATTCCCAGTTTATTTAAAAACGACATGAGTTAAAAAGATAAATTTTGAATAATGTTAACAAAATTTGCAAATTTAATATATTTCAGTATTTGCGCAATGTTTTGAAATACTTCAAAACTATTTAAAAATAAAATTCAATTAGACGAGATGAAAGTATAAAAATTAAATAAAAAAACTTTTTTATTTACATCTAATAATTCCTTTAAATACTTTAGTATGTGTATTGTTAATTGGAAAAACTTGATTACATAAAAATATAAATTAAAAATCAGAAATGCATTTACTAAACAAAAGAATAATACAGTCAGACCTCCCTAAATGCATATCTAAGTAAAATCTCCCTAAATGCATGGCTTTTTTTCGGCCCAACTTAATATAACACTTATAGATTTTTATCTCTCTAAATGCATAACCGCTCTAAATGCATATTTTTGAAAATTTTTACTATGGTCCCGATGCTATGCATTTAGAGAGGTCTGACTGTACTCAATATGCATTTACTATAAATGGTTATTTGTTTTCAAAACGGATTAATTTTTAATTTAAAATGGAGCTAAAACCTTTAAGCAATTGTCGTAAACGGGTTTATTATCAAGAACTATTTCAAAAGTATTTAAAATCTAAAAATATTTCTAATTTTCACCGGAGGTGAAATCACCAGTTACACAACATCATATTGCAAGATCGTTTTATACTAATTTAATCGCATAATTGCAGAATTATTAAAACATACACAACGAATTTAATTTATTTAAACCCCATAACTTTATACTATCTCAATTTTCATAATTACATAATTATTAAAACATCGCACAACAAATTTAATTTATTTAACCTTATAACTTTACCCTAAACTAAAGTATGATTATATGTCAATTTCAATTAAACAAAGACATCTTTCGCTAAAACCCCCAAAACTACTAAAAAAAACTCTCTACAACGCTACGCTTCATCTGTTGGCTCCGCTTCGCTTTAACACTAATACACATACTAGACGCACAATATTGTGAATCACCCTAACCCTAACATATCAGAAAAACGTTTACTATCTAAATTCACTAAAAAAACCCAAATACGTAAGCCCTTCTACATCAAAAAAACATTACTAATTACTGAAAAAACAGCACTGAGAAAAGTCACCATTAATGAAGCAATATAACACTAATCAACGACGGCTCCAGAAAAGGCGTTATCAGTGAAACAACAGTAAATGGCCAATGAAAAACAACACCCCAAGCGCAATGATGGCACCAGTATAAAAACACTAGGAACTATGCTAACAAACGATAAAATGACGAAATCTAAGAATGCGATATGCAACGCTAAAAAAGACTGTTTAGTACTATAAAGTAAGAACAGGTAACTTAAAAAAAAGAAAACAAAAGTAAGAACAAAATGCACAAAGAAAACCTATACTTATAAACGACGGTACCAGTATACGACAAATCAATACCAGGAACTACGCCAACAAACGGCAAAACAATAAAATGCAACCTAATGACGCAACATATAACGTTAAAAAAAATACTGGTTAGTGCTGTAAAAGAAGAAAAAAAATAATATAGAAAAGAAAAACCAATACTCATATAAGTGACCAATATCGCGACGTATAGAAATAAACTGGTTAGAAAAGAGAAAAAAATGCAATATAAACAAAAAAAAATTTTTTTATATGCAGATTATCTGTTATATGTAACTAGTGATTTTTACCCTTGGTTAATCGTAGTTATTTTCATAAATATAATTCTAGTAAATTTAAAATAATTTATTTTTGAGTTAATATAGATGTACCCATAGGGTACATCTATATTTTTTATAGCCGCATTCTTGTGTATTGTAAAATCAGGTGTATATAAACAAAAATTACAGTATTTTATTTTTTTTTATTTTTTTTTCTAACGTTAGCTTATGTTTAGAGTCGCCATGTTGTGGGTGTCGTTATTGCTGGAGTCGTCAAATTTGGTATCGTTCGTGCTGTTGTATTATTAGAGCCTTGGAGTAAAATCATATGAATGTAGACTTTACTGGATGTTTTGTTAGCGTAATTTAGTTGTTTAGGCTTCGTCGCTTTTGGTGTTCCTGTGGGTGTAGATTTTGTCGCTTGTTGTGATCCCATGTCAAGTCTTCAACAGTGCAATTTTGTCATCTAAAGTGTCATTGTTTTTGCACTTTCAGGTTAGTGTAGAATTCGTTTTTTTCGCTGTTGGGTTATTCATCGTTTTTAGTGAATACACTTTACAAAAACTTTATGCTGACTTTTCGGATCTTTCTTTTGTATCAAAAATTATCAAAGGATCAAAACCTAGGTGTTTAGGGCCAGATTGTTTCGGTATTATAGCTATAACTTACTATCTTACTACTATCTTACTTGCCATAGTTATGGCAGTATGACAACTATCATTGTGACAATTCTACCACATTGAAATAACCTGAAGAATACTATTAGTAGTAAAGTATTTATATTATTGGTTTTGGATTTGATTTGCCAATTTTAATTTTACTGGTTAATAAATAATTTTAGAAGTTTTGGGTTTAATCTAGTTAGAGTTTGGGCGGTTTTAGAATATGGTTAAAGTTTGGCGACTATGTTAGGATAGGGTTAGGGTTTGGGTGATTATGTTAGGATATGGGTAAAGTTTGGGCGATTATGTTAGGATAGAGTTAGGGTTTGGGTGTGTTAGGATTTGGTTAGAGTTTGGATGATTATGGGATAAAGTTAGGTATTAGTAGTGTAACTATTAAGGTGGGAGAGCGTATAAGTTTTACCAATTTAATTCTAATAGTTAGGGGAGTGCAGTAAATCACGTAATTAGGGTTTACGTAGGTCCTGCCCCCCTCCCCCCCTAGTGATAGGACTATTGACCAATCAAATTTAAAAAAAACTCAAAAATGTCTTTGACCTGAAAATAAGCTACCCTACAATCGACAAAAGTCGCTACATAGTAAAGTCTAAATTTTACTAAGCAAATCGAAAAAAATCGATTAAGTAAACGTATGCAGCAGATCAAAATACATTTACCACAAAATTTTCTATTAATTGACTTTTAATTTTTACGTTCGACGAAAAAATTAAATTTTTTAAAAAAATTTATTCGACGAACGTAAAAGTTAAAAGTTAAATAATAAAAAGTTTTCCAATACTTATGACAATTTTGTAATAAGTGTATTTTGATCTGCCGAATAAGTTTACTTAATCGATTTTTTTCGATTTGCTTAGTAAAATTTAGACTTAACTATGTAGCAACTATCTGCGATTAACTAAACATCGATTTTCTTCAATATGATTGGCTATTTATACTATATATATATATAGGATGTGATATTTGGGGACCCCCACCCCCTCTAAAAAATTACGTGATTTTCTGCACTCCCCTTACTAGGAGATAAGTTTCTGATTTACTCAAATAAAGGTCTCCTTTGCACTACATTAGCTTACTTCCTTTATTTTTCTTTAAGTAAAATTGAAGAAAACTTCTCTACTTGTATTCTATTGTATTCTATTGTATTTAGTGTTGAATTCTATTGTATTGGATTGTGGCCAATATCTTTATTAAAGTCAAATTCATTCATTTATATATATTTGAATTTAATATACAATACGTTGATGTATTGTTTGGTATGCTAACGTATTGTTTAACATGCTACGTGACGGTACAACTAAGCCTAGTGCGTTGACGTGCTATTGAGAATGTTTATAATCTGCGCCCCTTAACACGCATACGTGCTAACACGTTAACGTGTTATGAAGATTTTACAAAAGGGGTGATTATATGTCTATCATCAAGTTTACACGGATTTTGACTAATATTTAATGAAATATACAAAAATAGAAACGAAGTTATCTATACTAAATAAAGAGAAGATTTATCTACAGGGGGATAAAGCTAATCGGGAAATTCAAAACTTCTAATGTCACAATTTCGAATTGTGACAGTAGCATTATAATAGTTATATGCTATATTGTATAAAAAATAAAGATATTATATATTTATTCTTATTATATAATTATATTACTTGCACCGATCATGTGATACAGGTACATATACCTTAGAGTACATGTATATAACTCCTTTATTTTTTAATTAAAATATATTTGAATAAATTAAAATATATTTGAAAATATTAATTGTATATTTTTTGATTGATTACTTTAGACGAATGTTTTAAATAGTAAAAAAAAATTTTCAATGAATATGCAAAAGCAATTTGATTACATTAGAAATTTTTTGATATTAATCGAAAAAATTTAAATACAGGCGATATTTTGTATTCTCTCTCTTCATTGTCATTTCTATCCATTCAGAAATATTATTTAAAATATTCTATACTTCACTTATTTTGTGCATTTATTTTTATCTTTAAAATTTTTCAAACATTTTACATATTTTCGAATTAAACTTCCCATTTTTTAAAAAAATTTAAACTATCCTGAACCTCTCTCTATCTCTCACTTTATCTCTCTCTTTCTTTATTTCTCTTTTTCTCTATATCTTTCTTTCTTGTTCTATCTTTCTCATCATCATATAGAATATTCTCAATTTCTATTACCTAAAAATTATTTACAATTATTTGCTTTATTCACATTAATTTTTTCTTTAATATAGTTATATTTTTTATTTTTATTATTTATTTTATTTCTAATTTGTATTTTTATTTTTTATTTTCTTATTTTTTATTATTATTATTTTCTATTATATTTATTATTTTATACACTACTTTTACTTATTTTTTAATTTTAAAAAATGCTGAAAATTGGCAAAAAACTTGCAAGAAATCCAAGTGTTTTTGCACGAATGCTTGCAGGAAATAAAAGAAAAGATCCAGAGGTATTAACTGAGCATTCCGTTACCTCTGAAAGTATTACCTCTGAAGGTGGACCATCGTCACCAGCTACTCAAATTACTTCAAGACATCCTGAAGGTATTAAATATTTTATGCTTTTTAATTTTTTTTTTTTTTTTTTTTTTTTTTTTTTTTAATATTAGGAGTGTAGCTCCTGCCCCAAACTTTATTAATACTTAAGTAGATTGACATTTGGTAGTGCCATAAATACATATATATTATATACCAGTATTGAGACTAGGACTTCAGGCTATAAACCTTTTATCCATGGCTAAAACCCACCAGAGCCTTCTGTATTCCCATTTATATAGATGACCTGGATTTGTACGTCCCTTTACAACCAACAATCCACATTTACATGTCCGCCACTTTGCCCATATTTCCTAATTCATCACTTCCAATTTGGTGTGTGTTGCTAGGTAGGCGCTTAATGCTTCCAATTTGGTGTACCCGAAATCTGGTGTTACCCAGAAAGTCCCTTACTAGCATACTTCTTGGGGTTCGTATCTCAAGCTATGCAGCTCCTCTACCACATTGGGTAAGTATCTCAAGCCTGCATGCTGCCGCAACCAGCCAGTTTCCTGCGACTTGAGGACCCAGGATTTAACATTCCGAATTTGGAGATGTGCGAACGACTGTACTTCCTGCTATAGTGGCGAGGTATCTGGGCATGTTTCGCAAATGCTTCCAATGCCGAATATAGTTGGGTGGCATCATGAGGCTAGGGAGAACCCGATCACTACTACATGCACTTATACCAGCATATATCCGTACTGGTAGTCCCAAACCCTCTTAGCATCCAAAGACTCCCATATAGGTACGCCCAGAGCTCCGTTGGGTCTTGACACATACACGCCTCCATGTTTCCGCTTCTTATTGGCCGATTAGTTCCGTTGCTTTTTAATTTTTTTTTTACTTAATTATAAAATTATTTTAACTTTTTTTTTAATTTTTAAGATATTTCAGGAACTTTAAATAAAATTTTAAATAAATTTGACAATCTATCTGAAAAAATTAATCAGATGAATCGAAGATTGGCGGAAGTTGAAGAAAGAATATTAAAAAGCTTTGACCTAGCTTATGAAAACAGTTTTATTCAGGTAAATTTTTAAATATTTTTTTTTAATTATTTTAAAATATTTAAGAATACTTATCTTTTATCTTTTTGAAATAGCAAATGGTTAAAGCTACAGCAAAAATATTAATTAAAACTGCAATATACCCTTCTGAAGAAGAATATAAAAAAGCTGCAGAAGAATATCAAAATCAGAGTGAATATTATGAAAGCCTTTCAGACAAAAGATGAGGCACTTATTATAAACAAAACATTGCTGAACCTGTAAGTTTTTTAATTTTTTGTTAAGTTAAATTTCTAAATAGTTTTAAACGTTTTGAATTATTTCGAAATATGTTAAAAATAATTGTTTTCGAATACAGTCAAATCTCGCAATAGTCACATGCCAAAATCGGACTTTATATGTGCCTATTGCGAGATTGTAACTAATGCGAGCTAAAATTTATATATAGTATATATACTTAAATAGAAAAATTAAGGTGACTATAGCGAGATTGTGACTAATGTGAATGTGACTATTGCGGGGTTACACTGTATATTGAAATATTTAGAAATATAATTTTAATTTTTGTATAATATAATCATTTTTAAATATTTAGATATTATTTAACTTTATAATAATTATATTAAATTTTTAGCTATTAAAGCAGCATCGATCATTACAAAGCACTTTGACAACGCAAATTAAACAAGCATTATTTTCAGTATTTGGTGAAAACAATTTGGATTCAATAATACAAATATGGCCCTATCATAAATTATAGAGTGGAAAGCTTCTGACAAAACAAAGTCTTGCTATAAAAAGCTTTTCATTCCGATATCCTTTGACCCAATTGACACATATATGGCAAGAATTCTTGCAAAAGTATGATTTACTACAATACCATCGGACATGAAAATGGCATATGCCATTACAGTATGCCAAGTAATACTATTGTAATGCTAAACCAACATTATGAAAAATTCACAATAAGTGAAAACATTGTGAAAGATAGACTTATAAAAAATTTAGTAAGTAAAATAAACTAAATATTTGTGAAATATTTTAAAATTATCAAAACTTTCAAAAAAAGCGCAAGTTGCAAAAAGGTGAGAAGTTTCTTTCTCTAGTTTTGGATGAAGAAACAAGTGATGAAGAGGTTGTTGAAGAAGTAAGAGAAAGCAGAAAAAGCAAAGAAGTCACAACTATCCAAATGGTAAAAATAAAGATTATATTCTAATAAAGCTGTGCTTCATATTTTTTTAATTATATAAATTTTTTAATATTACAAATAATATTTAGACTAAAAGAAGCAAATTAGAACATGCTTCTTCTACAAGTCCTGCACGATCCCGCGAATCAACTACTACTCCTCAAGAAATTGCAAATGATTCTGAAGAAAATCATTACGATGATTCTCAATACTATGATCTGCAACATCATCATGATGATCCTCAACAAGAAACTTTATCTGCTGGTGCAAGTTTTCAAAAAGGTGCTAGTCACCAAAGAGTCTCAATAATTTTGGTTTAAAATTTTTTTTATTGTTTTATTATTTATTTTTTTTAATCTTTTTTTTATTTTTAATGCTTTTTTTCACAATTATTTTTTTATATTTATTTTTTACTGTTTTTTTTTTAAAAATTTTTTTCGATTTTTTTTATTATATATTTTATTTTTTTTTTTATTTATTATATTATTATATTTTTTATCTTTTATGATATTAACTTTGACTTATAAATAGAAGTTTAATAGGCTTCGCACCCCTGCGTTATAGTTATATATCGCATAGCAGATGCGATATGATTATATATCACATTTAATAAAAGTTATATATCGCGTATAGGTGCGATACCAATTATATATCACACTTAATATAAATACAGATCATGTGATTATATGCATACCAAAATAGGACACCAACACAGGGACGATAATTTTATGCAGCAATAAACTATTAAGAACATTGATAAATTACACCACTAGTATTCAACACTACAATCAGGATGTGTAATTTCAAAGAGGTTTGGCCAATTTGATTAAGTTTGTGCATATCGATTACAATGTTAACACAAATTTTAGAACTCTAGATAATTATGAAAAAGGTTGTATTATTAAACCAGACATTTTTTTGGGCTTGCACAAAAAAATGTCTAGTTTAATAATGCCACCTTTTTCATAATTGTCCGGATCATTATTGCTAAAGTTGTGAAATTTTTAATCGTAGATCATACATTCATATGACAAAATATTAAAGCCAATTTTGTTCTGATCAGGTAACAAAAATTACTAGATCGTGGGGCTTTAGTATAGTTATATTAAAATGTATTTAATATTATCATACCACTATCATACCTATTTTTATTAGACAATATGTAATTGTAAATATTGTATCGACATTAAAGTCACTTCTTTTTGGTGGCTTGGATTTTTTTTCATATCATATTCTATGGACAAAGAATCAGAATAAACAAATGATATTTTAAAAAAGTTTCTCTTCTTTTACATAATTTTTTTTTCATGCGAATCAAAGTACATGCTATTCTATACATGATTATCATCAGGAATCTTAATTGGCTAAACTTATTAGAGAATGCAACTATGTAATGTATATATGTTATTCAAAAGTCCCCTGCAATCACATGCTTTTATGGTTGTCGTTCTATTATTATTTTATCTCTGTCATTTGGACTATTACAGTATTAAAGACATCCATATAAAAATACTCGAACACAACTTTGTTCTTTCATTGAACTTACTACTTTAACTTGACAATTTCCAAAATGTTTAAATATGCCTTTATACTACCCAAAACATATTTTGCACAATCGTGTCAACATGTCTAACATAACCATCTTCAATATCTGCATGTTTTACCTAATAAACCTTTAAATTTTTAATTATTTGCCAGTGTTATCTTTATTTTTAAAAAAGACGGTATGGTACATATGCATTTTTACTTACTAATTAACACCTAACTCTAATTATAAACTATCCCTAATTCTAACCACTAACTAAAACTAATCCTAACCCAAACTACTAACTAATACTAACCCTAACCACCCTAACCGTTAATACTAAATACTACATCAACGACCCAAAAGCACTAATAACTAACACTAACCCTAACTGCTAACTAACACTAAATACTTCATCAACGATCCAAAAGCAATAATAATAGCGAAAACTCTAACAAGACAAAGACCCAACACTAATGCCAAACAATGACGACACCATATACGACGACTTTAGTGACAACAACTTTAGTGACGACAATTAACAAGTAAAAAGGTTAGTTATAGTATGAAAATTTAAAAAAATAATGATACTGGATATATGCTAAAATCATACTAACACCAAACAGTAATGATGCATATATGACGACTCCTAGCGACGACTTTATTAATTAGAGAAAATAGGTCAGTTGTTATGTAAAAGCACCAACAATGGCAACAACGAGGCAGCAAAAATTAACAAGGACCTAAAGAATGTAATCCCACCAATACCAACGACGACTCCGGCGATGACTCCTATGACGGCTCCAACGATAACTCTAATGATCCAGCGTTTGATATTATTAGCAAAAAATTTAATTGTAAAAAAAAAAAAAAAAACTCTGATTATCAAATGATAATCGTTGTTTATATCTTGTACGATAACATAAATGCGTTAAATAAGTTTATCACATTTTATAATTAAAAAATGATGATTGACAAAATTAGCCAATCATATTAGGAAGCGATATATAAGCATATCGCAGGGTGCGAGATATGCATTTATTCTTTTTTAAAAATTAGCCAATAAACAAAGACCAAAAATATGACTTGTCCTATTTTTGGTAATTTTTTAACGTATCATATAAAAATTATACATATTTAAAGTGATATAAATCAATAATATATAATAATTATTTTCAAAATAAAGCCGCTAAGTTGTAGCAAATTAGCTTGGCTACAATTTAGCAGCTTCCTTTTTTTTATATTTTTTCTGTATTATGAGCTATTAATTTTTGAAATTATTTTAGTCTTTAGATGTCGCGCACTGTAGATCAATAAAAGGATAAAGTAATTTATAATACTTAACGATACTTCCAATTTTTATTTTTTCTTTTTTAAAATTTACTATAAACCAACGGAATACAAAAAACATGCCTTATTTTTTATTTGTGGTAAAGATTTTTAGTATAAATATAAGGTAATAATTTGTTAATGTTGGTAAATCTATAAAGAATACCATATATGTTTGAAAATAAACTACTACCTAAAATAAGCTATCCCACAGGACCCCGAAGAACTCTGATATAACTCAGAGGTTACTAAAAAAGAAAATTTTGCATAGAAATTCATCAAACGTTGCATTTTTATATGGTAAATTTTTTTAAATTTTGGCCTATTTTATATGCCTATTTGAGTTGTACCAGAGTTCTTCAGGGTCCTTACTCCACTGATTTTTTTTAAAAATCTTAAAAAATTCATTAGCAGTTGCTATATATAAAGGTCTAAATTTTACTAAGTAAGCTAATTAAATAAAGTTGTTCAGGGCATCAAAATATACTTATAGTAAAAATTAGGTGTCATTTGAACAAGTTTTTATTAGTATATTTTTTTCAATTTTTTCAAAAAAC
This sequence comes from Gigaspora rosea, assembly GCA_003550325.1. Classification (NCBI taxonomy): domain Eukaryota; kingdom Fungi; phylum Glomeromycota; class Glomeromycetes; order Diversisporales; family Gigasporaceae; genus Gigaspora; species Gigaspora rosea. Next base: position 53,982 of record QKWP01002353.1, read on the forward strand.
TCAATATTTCAAAAATAAGCTACTTTACGATTTTTTGTGTAATTTTTTAGCCAAAAAAGATAGCTTAATTTCAAAGACATATAGTAATAATAATACTGTATAAAGAAAAAATGTGCTTGTCACCAGCAGTGACACACTCCTGTGTAATGTACAATCAAACCACACATAAACACATGTAAATTTATTTTTGTTAGGGTTAGAGTTAGGGTCATAGTCAAAATTTTCAGTTATCATGATATTTTTGAAAATGTTGTTTTTTCGCTTAAATTTTCATATTACATGATCAGATATAATGTTATATATGATTTTGATTCTTATTGGCACGGTTGGCATGGGACTGCCACTGCCAGTAACTAATATAAAAACAGTAAAGTACTTGAACAATTGTTTTTTTAATCAATCAATAAAAATTTTTGTAAAACTCTATGAGGAAAACAGGACTCTATTTCTTGTTGATTATAATGATAAATACTCTTGATTAGTTAAACAAACTTCTGCTAATAAAAAAATTTTTTTTGATCCATTAAATTTTCATCATGTACTTTATTCATCAATACAATTGATTTGTTATTAAATTATTTTTTACTAATAAAAATGTACCCTCTGACAAATTAAATAAAGTGCTTGAGAACACTATTAAACAACAAATTATCAATATTTACCATATTTATTATTATTATATTTTTAGCAAATGGGGTCTGTTCCTTGAAAATCAAGTTTTGCTCATATGATTTACTATGTTCCGTAAGGTCATTTTCAAGGAACAGACCCCAAATCATATAGTGCAGGACACTTAAAGGTGAAAATTATAAAATTTGGCCCATTTCCAAAAATTTCATAGTAAAATTTGATGCCTTTGTAAATTTTCACAATTTGATTGACTAATAATTAATTATTAAAAATAAAATGTTTTAAAATTAGCCAATAGCAGTAAGTTAAAACATGTGATTTGTCCCGTTTTGGGCCAAATTTTTAGGGAAAGTCTCTGGACACATACCGTTCACGTGATTTTGCACCTACCAATTGCCGGTATGACATACCGATGTAATAACCAAAATTGATCCTATTAATAAATTTGAAAGATTTTTAAATCTTCAAGCAACAATTTCTCAATAACACTTGATTAAATTTAGTGAAAAGTATTTTATTATAATTCTATAATATAGTAAAGTTAAATAAAAAAAAAAAGATTAATAAATTTGGTTCAGTTGAATCCTCTATCGCTGCTTAATTTAGCCAGCAAATCCCTTAAAAAAGAAGTTAGTTGTTAAGAAATTGTACGAAAAGATTAAAAAACTTTAAATATCAAATCAGATAAATTTTTGTCATTGAACTTTAAATGACGATTTCTCAACAACTAACTATCCAAATTTGAAGAATTTTTTTTTATTTTAATTCTTTGGGTTCATATAATTAAAATAAAAAAAAATGATCAAATTTGAATAGCTAGTTGTTGAGAAAAATTCATTAAAAGTTAAAGAAAATTTTAGCTACAGCTTATTTTTTAAAGGCATAAAAACTTTGAGTGAAGATTACATAGCATTTACCTGGTTAAATTCAATCAATTATTTTTATTATAATTCTATGAGTTCATATAATTGAAATAAAAAAAATTTTGATTGAATTTGGCCAGATAAGTGTCAAGCAATCTTTATTCAATTAGGTGCCTATAAAAAAAATTTTTTTTAATGAATGTTTTTCAACAACCAGCTATTCAAATTCGATCAATTTTTTTTAAATTTAATTCTATAAACTCATGGATTTTTTTATTATTAAAGTTGAAATAAAAATTTTGTTGCAACATTCCTTTTCTTAAATTTGTTTTAAAAAAACTTTAAACAACGATTTCTTAACAACCAACTGTTCAAATTTGGTGAAAAATTTTAATTCCATGAGTTCATAGAAAAAATTTTTCTTCAAATTTGAATAATTGGTTTGAGAAATTGTTATTTAAATTTCAAAGACAAAAAAATCTACTCAATATATTGATATTTGGGTTTTTTTAATCTTTTTGTGATGATTTTTCAACAACTACTAAACATGATTCATACTATAAAATTAATAAAATATTTTTTTTACTGAATTTAATCAAGTGGTTGTTGAGAAATCATTGCTAGAAAGTTCGAATTTCTTCAATTTTGTTTATTACATTAGCATATTATACCGGTAATTGGTAGGTACAAAATCATATGTATGGTATATGTTCAGAGACTTTCCCAAATTTTTACACAATCATATAAAAATTAGTGTTCAGACCCGGGTGACCCGGGTGAACACTAGGTAGTAGAAAAAATTCCACCACGGGTCACTCGCGGGTAGAACACGGGTCACTCGAGTAATAAAAAATTTTATAATCTAATTCTAAAAAAAAAAAAAAAAAACTTCTGTTTTACGCGATTTTATCGCAAGTTTTACTTTTTCGACTATAAAATTTTTTTATCACTCGGGTGACCCGTGTTATTACCCGCGGGTGACCCGTGGTGGAATTTTTTCTACTACCTAGTGTTCACCCATGGGATTTTCATGATGGGTCAGAACACTACTGTATATATAACCAACTCATATGGGTCACCCATGTAGGTAACCCATGGGTGACCCGCGGGTTGACCACTCGGGTGGGCCATAATTCTACTCGGGTCACCCGCCCACCCGTGGGTGACCCAGGTGAGTATCACCCGGGTCTGAACACTAATAAAAATACTATACTTTTAAACAGCATGACTGAAGTTCTACATATGCATCAATATTACACAAAATTTTAAATATTAAAAACATATAGAATTTGTATCTGATGAAAATATACTAAATTTTATAGAGTTTCACACCAAACTTTGCCAGTACGTTTTCTAGTCACTTTGCAAATAAACTGTAAAGACTCATCTTTAAGATTCGTAATGTATAAGAGTTTACTTAGACGTAAGTTTTCTTATAATGAACACTCTATAAGTATAATATTTATACAAAACTATTCTTTAATCAGTTTGCTGAAATGCTTGTTTTTCTTAAAACTTTGTCTATTTGTTTTTTTAGCTTTTATTTTTGAACTATAAAAGAAGTTCTCTAATGTTCATAATTTTTATAAGAAGCCTCTATAAATAACGTTATGTACTCCCTCATAGTAGTACTTGACCCCCCCTCTACTATAAAAAAAATTTTTCAAAATCTTTTATATATAGAATTTTACAAAAACTTAAATATATATATTGTGACACAGTAATCTGATTTGGATGATTTAGGTACCATTTGATTTGTCTCAGTGAGACGAATCTAATGATACCAAAATCATTTCATTTGGATTACTGAATCAATAGTTATTCACAAAAAACTATTGATTTTATAGTAAATTATAAGAAAACATAATAACCAATAGTATTTGGCCAATAACTTTTGATCCAGTGATCCAAATGAAATGAAATTGGAATTGGTACTATTTGACTCCTCTTACTGAGACAAATCGAATGGTACCAAAATCATTAAATTTGGACCACTGGTTCAGTTTTTAGACAATTTTTTTTTTGACCTCCCTACTTATTGAGAAAAACGTTATCGTTCATCCAATCCTCTTGTATAACGTTATTTATGAATGCCCTAAGATGTAGATTTTACAATATATACATGTAATATACTCGAAAATATTTTTAACAATGATCATGAAAAGCTAAGTACTAATATATTAGCATTATATATATATATATATTTTTTTTTTTTATTTTTTTTAGGTCTTGCTAAATTCTTATAGATTTATTTACTAAAAATTTCTTTTTAATACATTACAATCAACAGACTTCGATTTCATCTGGCTACAAATAAAATTTGCACTCAGATGCGACCAGCTGTATCGACCAGGGACCCAGAAAATTTTGGAAATAAATTTTTCCAAATTTTTCCAAATTTTTGGGCTAATTTTGATATTTCCAAAATTTTGCATTTTGGCCAAATTTTTCCAAATTTTTTACTGATTTTCCAGGATACATGTGATCTCTGACCAATAAAAATACATACAATAAAAATGTGCCACTAGTTTTTCGATCCTAATTTTGACAGGCCATCCGGATTCTATCAAATCCGGATTGAATCCGCTTTAGATTATGTATAAAGCTTACTTTGGGTACATCCTTAGGTCCATAATTTAAATTCTTTTGACCAATCCTAGTAAAATCTCTAACCTGGATATCTGAATTTGTCTGGATTGAAGGATCAATCCAGATTTCAGATTTAGGATCATCAAGTTTACACTTATAATTTTGCTAGTTCTCTCGCAAAAGTACAAGAGTTAATTTACACAATATAGTATTTTTTTTTTTTTAAACACATAAAAAAAAATCCCTACTAAAAATTATCTAAACATGGATTGAAGCCAACAGACATACCACAATTATGCAAATAATAAATTTCCTACGAAATTCAGAATTGGAAAATTTTTCACTAGTTATGATTACACAGAGTCATGTTTTTTGATTGGTCAACAGAGCTTTTTTGATGAAAAATAATCCAAATAATTCCAAATATTCTGAGGATTTTATCCAAATTTTATCCAAATATTGGCCAACGTCCAAATAAATTTTTGCAATTTCCAAACCAAAATTTTCCGGGTCCCTGGTATCGACTTACATATAAGCCAAAAAAAAAAATTCGTTAGCTATAGTTACAAACCAACTATGCTTCACAATCTACTCCTTCAAAAACTCCTCTCTGAGCTTCTTATAAAGAAGAATAAAAACAAGGGGAAGATTAAAATAGGGGACAAAACTAAATACCCAACAAAATTAACCAAAAACTAAAATTATACATCCAAAAAAAAATAAAACAAAAAAGAAAAACCAAAGAAAAAGCAAAGAAAAAATAGACTATGAAGGTGTTATTAAGCTAGTGAATGGTGCCGTAAATAGCCAATTACTACAATTATATTTACTACATATATTCTTACATACTATTTTTTAAACCTTAATTGTAATAATTATGTAGTTATGTAGTTTTATTTACTACATGTAGTAATATATAGTAATATAATATTAGTTATTTATATGTAGTAATTATGTAGTAATATAGCATTATTACTACATATATTAATTTAATATTAGTTATTTATATATAGTAATTATGTAGTAATATAGTATTATTACTACATGTAGTAATATATATTAGTTATTTATGTAGTAATTATATAGTAATGTAGTATTATTACTACATATAGTAATATATAGCAATATAATATTAGTTATTTATATGTAGTAATTATGTAGTAATGTAGTATTATTGCTATATGTAATAATATATAATAATATAATATTATTTACTATATTAACTTCAATTTTTATTTCTTTACAATTTACACCTTTAATCACAACTCACACCTTTAAACACAACTTGCAGTTACCAACAACAATAAGGTTTATTTATATTAACTTGCAAAAAAAACTTATTTTAACTTATTTCTTTATTCCTATATTTATTGGCCGGAGCGTAGCAACGGACCCTAAGTTTCTATGCAAAGCGATACAAAAATTACCTTCCTGATGTGCTTCAATTGTAAAAATCTTGACAAATTTTACTTTTTTGATATACTTGTATATATATGATGTAAATCTTATCAGAAATGGAATTTGGAAATTTTTTGTCTGTCTGCACGCGTGTCTATATTTGTGCTTTTAATGTTACCAACATATGCATATTAACGCGTTTGTGTAATATGATGAACATCATATGATGAGCTCCAGACATATAATGCTACGCATGAGCCTAGTACTTATACATATGTGATTTTTACTATTATATACCAATGCATACTAATAATTATAAATATTGCAAATAATTCTTTGCATGCATAAAACTCTACTGAGCTAACTGATATACCTTATTACCCAACTATATGATTTCAGGTTTGATTGCTAACTCTAATAAACTCTGTATGCATAAACTTTACTGATCTAACTAATATATTCCTATAATCAATTGTTTATTTAATATTATATAACTCCAGGTTCAAAGGTTTGATTACATTTACTACTAATGTATTCTGTAGCTATGATCGTCAAATAATATTTGAATTAGTCAATTGCACATTACTAATGTATTCTGCAGCTGTGATCGTCAAATAATATTTGAATTAGTCAATTGCACATTGAATAAAGTATCGTTACATATAAAAATAATTACTATATATAGTACAAGTGTCTGTAGGGGCGCCGGCGGTGCCCCCTTAGAAAACATATTTTTAAAATTTTTAAACAATAGAAGGCCCCTGAAAAAATTATCATTATAATGATTTTGTTAATTGCTACAAAATAAAATTAGGGTGACTGTGTAATGCAATCATGCTAAAACCTAAAATGTTATACGTATAAGTGCATCTTAATATCAAAAGTTCTTGAAGTAGAATATATCATCTACATTATTCTGTTTTCTTTTTAATAATAAATGTAGATCACATAAGTAATGATGTTGTCCGAAACTATATAGTTTTGGATTGACTGAAACTAAACCTGGTATTACCAATTTCGGGCATTATCTTTTTTTCTTGGCTGAAACTTGCCTAAAGTCTCGAAACTATACCAATACTCTGAAACTGTACTAAAACTCCAAAACTGGTCTGCTAATAAATCTAATTAAATATATATGAATTCGTATTAATATACTGTATAAATGCTCTATTCCTAATTTTGTCTCACGCATTTAGTTACAAAATCAAAATTTCTTAAATGAATAGCAGTCACATCTCTAGCGCATATATTAATGGTGGGAGTAAAAAGTAAATTTCTGGTTATTTCCATAGTAAGGAATAACTTGAAATTCACTTTTATTCCCGCTATTGCATATATGCACATACCCCATGAACCTTACCCAAAATTTTTATTGCGTTAATTTTCCACTAGTAAAAGATCTATTTTAATTGCTCAAGTAAACCAAGTACAAATTTTTTGTCATGTGTTTAGTAGATCTCAAATAGAGTGTTTAAAATTATGATCCGGCATAATATTCGCATAATTCACCTTTTTTAAAGAAGCCCGTATAATCTCGCATAATTTATCTTTTCTCTCGTATAAAGGAATTTCTATTGGTCAATTGTCATTCCACAGATTAAATTACAGAGTGTATTATCAAGTCGGCCTATATTATACTCTAACACTGGCTAATTCTGAGTAGGATCATGTGAATAATGCTGGCTAAACTATCATAGTATCTACACTTAAAAACTGAATATAGGGAATCACAGATCAGTATGGTACGGATGTGATTTTATCAAACCGTACCATCACTCCCTAAAAAACCCGGCTGGAATTAATCATAATTTCTGGTAGAGCTAACCCTAAATTCTATGAGGCATGATAATTAAGCAAACTCTATAGTAAGGTTTGATAAAATCATACTAAAATCACATACTGATATTCTTAACACCTCGAATGTAGTAACAATTATTGATTATACACACTATTGGTTGTACAATGTAAGTTGCAGATAATTTTAGTATATACCAAGGGCAAAATTAGAACACACATGAAAATTTCTAGTAAAATTTCGTGCTTTTAGATTAGGGATAAAATCTTGCAATAAGATTAGAATTCGAAAATATTAATTATATAATAAAATTTTATAACACGTAAAACAGTTTCATAGACGGTTATAAAATTTGACTTGCATTAAAGAAGATCTTGAAATTTGGTTGGTCAGCAAATTTTTTTTAACCTTAATCCTGGGGTCCGCATAATTCGCATAATTTGCAATTTACCGGATGCATAATTTGGTATTTACCAGATCATAATCCTGGACACCCTAATCTCAAAATATTACGGATTAAAATTTCACATGATTTTATTTAGATATGCAAAAGTTATATGCAAAAGTTATGTACAAAAAACCCCCGAACTTGGTTTTCTTTATTGAACAGAAAATTAAAATTCAATTTTTTTTTTTTTCTGAACAAAAATTTAACTAATCGCATTTTAATGCTATAGGATATCTCTTAGCATTAATGCAAACAACAACCCAACCATGTATGCTAAAGATCAGCTGATGGCATCAAGCTCTTTAAGATCATCGAGACTTGGTTTTTGATGAACAGACTCTTTACTTTAGCCTAAAGGTTTTCTATAGGATTAAGATCCGGGCTTTGGGGAGGCCAATCTATTATTCTAATTCAGTTTTTTTTACTAAATTTTTCTCACATCTGTATGAATATGGGGTCTTGCATTATTTTGTTATAAGATTGGACCACGATCTTTTGTTGATGGAAATTTTTTTAGAGTTGGCAAAACAGCAAAAATACTGATCATGATGAATCGTCGGTACTGTTCCTGATGGGACGAAAAAAAAATGAAAAAAAACCAATTTACATACCATTCTCTTTAAGGATTCTCAAAATCAATTCTCATGGCAATGCTTGGTTATAATGAAATCATAACTTATGATTCTTCTATAACGTTGGTTTCGACTTACCAAAATATTGATCCTTAAAATAATATAGCACCTATCTATGCGTAAATAATGTCCATGAGGTCATTCAAGACACATAATTAAGAGAGCTAAAGAAAGCAAAAAATTTTTAGCAATAAATTATATTTGTACTATAATTAATTAATCATTACTGAATAGCCGCAAAATAATGCGCAGAGGTATAATTTTAAAATTGTTCTAAATTAAGTTTAATTTGAGACATTATCCTTAATAACGCACATGGGTGTTATTTCGCGACTATACGGTAGCTCTATGTGTCTGAAAATAACGACCATAGATGTACGGTGCAAGAAATCTAAAAACTAAAATAACACCTTATAAGACAAAATATAAACAATGAAATTAAATACTTAAATTTTATTGAAGTCGATAATTTAATTTTAACGTGTAACTTGATTATAGGTCACAAATTGCACCAAGCAGATAACCAAATATGTACTTAAATTATATTTCTTAAATTATCAACCTAAATAAAGTATTTAAATACAGATTTTATTGTTATCAATGATTTAGGATTTTAATATATGTATTTTGTTTTTATAAGGTATAATTGTAGTTTTTAGATTTATTGACATACGTACGAATTTTTTCATCCCATCAGAAATAGTACCAAAGATCCACCAGGAACGGTATTTTTATGGCAAAACGTACTTTCAAAGAATTTTAATATGCGAGGCACCAGTGGCAAAAGATTTCAACAGAACAAAAGGCCCAATTTCATACCAGGAGAATCAACCCAATACATGCGACTGGGCTACGATTCACAGTCTATTCAAACATTCAATACCTCACTCTTCATGTGGTTCATACTAAACTTGATCAGGGGAATGCAAAAACAAACAAAGATAGGTCTCATTAGCCCACAAAACACACTGAAAGTTTCGAACAGTCCAATCTTTGTGGGCAAGGCACCAGTTAAGCCTTTTTTGTGCATTTGCCGGGTTTGGGACGAACAATACAGGATCTCAAATCTTCGTCACACAACATGACAAACGGTACGTTTAGAAACTTTTTTTGTTTTGTCTCCCTTGAATTTTGAAAAGATTTGTAACTTGAGTTGTATCGAGGCGGCATTTACTATTTTTAACCAAACCTTTAAGGTTAGTACGATCAGAGAAAGTAAGGATACTGGTTCGTCCAGGGCGTTTGTTTTTTTCTTGCGCTTCCAAGGTACCCGACCTACGAAATACTTTTATAACGTTCCAGGCAGCAGACTTGCCACAGCCAACGGTGACTGCAATAGTACGAATTGAAATTTTCTCAGATAGCCATAAATTTTGGCACTTCTTCGTCCTTTGGTTAGATCCTTCTACTGCCCATCGTTTACGGAAAAAAAAAATAAAAAAGAAGACATTTGTTTTTAGTTAATTACGCAAATCTGTTACCCCATTTTTATACTGTATGACATTGTCTAAGTGTTGCGACTCGTTGAAATTGCACCAAATTTTTGTTGGGCAATTAAAATCGAAAAATTGCCCTGACCACGCTAACAATAAGCATTGAGCGCATAATGTCATAGCCGTAATGCCGTAATAGTTAATTTCTTAAGTAATGTTTGCATCATACTACATCATAGTACATACATTCAATATTAATTTTTCATAACAGGTGACCCTTGACCATTTATACCGTTTCATTTTCACACGTGCAAAATGATTGGTAAAAATGTAGGTGACACTCGTGATGGGCGAATCATTTTATAATAATAGGATATATTACTACATGTAATAATATTTACTATATGTAATAATAATTACTACATATAGGGGATGGCTAAAGCCATGTACCCACGTGATTTTTGGAAATTTTAGTTAAAATTTGTATTAGAGTCTGTTTAGCATTAGGGTTGGAGTTAGAGTTANAAAATTTGTATTAGAGTCTGTTTAGCATTAGGGTTGGAGTTAGAGTTAGGACGAATATAAGTAAAATTACCTTCCCGACATTTTTTATTAATGGCCCAAGATAGGTTTAGAATGCCATTTTTATGTTCTTGTGTTTTTTTTGTTTTTTGACTTCTTCGGGCTGATCTGTGTAAACAAAATTTACGCGACTCCGTTTGGTTGATTTACATGAAAATGTCACGTGGATACATGGCTTTAGACGACCCCTACATATAGTATATATTACTACATGTAATAATGTTTACTACATGTAATAATGTTTACTACATGTAATAATGTTTACTACATGTAATAATAATTACTATATGATGTAGTAAATATTACTACAATTACTACTTTTTGTAGTAAATAATTACTATACTACATATCACAATTTGAATTATGGCACCAATCATTATATTAATTCTACAGTAGACTATAAAAATTATATAACACTGCATAGACTATATCTACCAAAGTGTTATATGTACAAAAAGAACAAAAAACTACGTCTCGAACTCTGTAACCAAGTAAGAAATTCTTCACATGCTCTCCAAGATTCCATAACACGTTATTCATTGTTGATTTTGATAACCAAACTTACTCATAACAGTGCCAGTTCCGGTTTGGGGACGCATACCCAGAGACCCGTAAAAATTTTTTGTGTTATACTAAATCTTTATTTGCATTATTGCAAAAATTTGTATATATTTTTTTTTTTAAACTTAGGCAGTCTCGCCGACAAGTGTTTATTAGGATTCTTAAGATATGACGTACTTATACATCAGTAATGAGAATACAACTAGCCACACGTACACTTTTGGTGTCTAATTTAAGTGGTCCGCCCTAAGGTTCCATACTAGCTGCCATACCTGCAACCCAACTATGAGAATTGCCTAATTTAAATCCTCTAATTATCCGCTAAGCCCATTAATCCTCTAATACTTAACCTACGATATTACCTGGCATGACACCTCTTTTGGGTGAATTCCCAGGAACGACCTGCTGCACTATGCCAAACAAACTGGTTGATATAGAATTTACCAGAACGATACATGTCCCACACAATTAATCGTACGGTTTCTTTTAGCGATCAATGCTACGGCTTTACCCATATACTCGCAAACCGGATTTCTGTGAACTGCTGATATCGCCTACTACAACCCTCTAATGTTCGTCGTCTGGCCCGGCGCCCACCTCTTCCGGTAGCACCGTCGTAGCCGTCCGTCTACCTCCTTACTCGGGATTTGCTAAGGGGTTTCTGTTTTTCCAGTTTCCTGGATTTGTTGGTGTAACAATACACCAATTCGCTCGGAAGCTTCCATTCAAGATGGTGTAACCAAGATTACAGGTATTTTTACCCAACCGATCTTGAGCCACAGTAACCATAACACAGGCCTATTTTTCAAAATGTCGCTAGTGGGATTCGAACTTTTGACTTGTCGCTTGGAGGGGTGACAACCTGGCAACTTCTCTAAGTCGCCATACCCTTTAAAAATTTGTATTAATTTGCAATAAGATATTAACTTTATATTAATTTGTGTTTTGTTTCGGAAAACATTAGAAATTTACTCAAAATTTTGTTCTGACCTTGCTCATCTTTTATGTTCATTCATTTTCTCTTTCAGAAACTTAATTCAGCACACTTTCTGATATTATTAGCCAATCAAATTTATAGAATACACATGAATTTTACCCTTAAATATTTGGTTTAATTTGCATTATCAATCTAAATTTGCATTAGTTTGTATTAATTTATATACAAATTTTTACGGGTTTTTGTGCATACCCAATTTGGAAGGAGTAAACACTGCTGATCTTTTGGAGGGGTAAGCTAGGATACCCACTTTTTGGCAAAAATTCTGAAAAATCCAAAGAGGCGAAAGACGACACTTGAAACAAACTTGAAGGAAAATATAAAAAAATAAAGCTCATTTTCTTGTTGTTCACCACTGTTTTACCACAAAAAACTTTGTCGACGAAAACACTATGTTTATATCTCCACCAAAATTTTCTGTACAAGGGCGCCACCTTCTGCCAGTTATCTTGTAAGAGAACGCTTCTGGCTTGCATGCCGAATATACAAAAGGGTCCCAGAAGAGAGAGCTATTGACCTTTATAAAAACCATATTTTTGTGTTATCCTACTATACATAATATATAGGTATCTCCAACAAGAAACTTTTTGTTTTTTCTTCTGTTGGAAATTTGGACCAAGTAATTGTTGGAAAGAGTTGAAAGTTTTGTATTGATTTTATATTTTTTTTATATACTTAAAAAGCTTTGTTTTATTTATATTTTTCTATATACTTAAAAAAATCTTTTGTTTTAATTTTAAAGTATTTAGGTTCTTTGTGAGTTATAGAAATTGTATAATTTAGAAAAGTTTATTGTAGTTCCTATATTATAAAAGTTGTAGATGCATATATATAAACATCCTTATAACTGTAATTGAAATGAATGCAAAACATTACTGTATTAACTGTAACAATTGTAAGAATAAAAGATTAAAAAGAGTGCTTTAATATTTTGTTATATATATATTATTATAATTATAATAATATTTGCCACAAAACAAAAAAATTACTTTAGATGCTTTATTAGCAAAGTAGAATTAGTAGAATTGTATTAATTATTTAACTATTTTTTTAGATACTACTATCAAACAAACTTTATCAGTTATTGATAAAACATCAGCCAATCATATTTGGTGATGATCATCTGATATAACAGCCAATAAAAAAGAACTTCAGTCATGCTCTTTTAAACTCATTAATTGATGATTTTTTAAAAAAATAAGGCCGCTAAGTTGTAGCAAATTAGCTAAACTATGTGGAGATTATATGGTATAGGTGAGCAAATCCGTATAGTATAGGCCAAATTTAAGACTATAATATACCGATCAGCTATAATTTCCAACCCTAACCATATACCGATCAGCTATATTCGGCCTATACTATACGGATCTGCTCATCTATACCATATTGTTTTTATATTAAATATGATTAGCTTTTAAAATTTACAACAAATAAATGCAAGTTCGACAACACCAAGTGCTCCTTCATGGACTTTACAAAGATTCATATGTTGTTACAGCAACAATATTCGCAATTTTTTCGCCTTTAGCTTCGAACAAAACCAACGCAAACAATAATGAAGAATTTGAATACAAAAAAAAAAAAATAAATAAATAAATATAAAAGAAAATGCCGCATTTGACATAAAAGTTAGAAGATAATAAAGAGTTTCTTTGGATTTTTATTAACAATAAGGATTCTAAGATAAAAGCAACGTAATAATTTTTTGACGATTATAATTTCGCTGGAGATTCATGATATAAAGCAAAGTGCTTGAACAAACTAAAAGATGGTCTACGCCTCAATTTTTTTCAGTGAAGCGACAAACTGATTGATCAATTGATTTAGGTTCTTGAGAATCAGATAGCGCAGCCCGCAGCATAAAAATAACTAATCGATGACAAGCCGTAACTAATCTTTATGGCTTGCCATCGATTGGTATTTCTATACCGCGGCTGCGTCATTGTCCGTACTTTGGAGTCGATTGAGAACACCTTCAATCAATGAATTTAAATATTGATAATCCAAGGTGGTTTGATTAGATTAATTGCATTAATAGTTTAAGGTTAATTATAATTGTTATTTTAAAGGTAGATTTTGATTTAAGAATTGTGCATAAAATCACAATGGTATTGGCCATTCAGCTCAATATTGTGCCTATAATACAGTACATATCAAATTTTGATACGATGCAACACATTTAATGAATTGGAAATGAATTAGATATCTTCAACTAAATATTAGCTTTTAAAACGTAAAAGAGTAATACACGCAATATATGCAATATAAAATGTCAGTATTTCTATCATGTTTTAAAAAAAGTACCGATGAAAACATTTGTAATTAACGGTACATTTTCTCACTTATTGTAGTTTCATTAGATCGTATTATTTGTTCATTAATTTTCATATTTCCTACAGTTCATATTGTACCAAAACCAATTCTTCGTAATAAGATACTTCATCTTTGCTAACATTATATGTTTCACAATCTTTTTGACATGTGAAAATCATTATTGTCCCCCATTCCATTCCAACATCAAATTGTTCAATCCCACATTTACTATCTTTTATTCCATTCTTCTTTTCAGAGCTATTAGTTGCATACTCTCCAGTTGGAAGTATGCATAACATATTTGGCATTAATTGGAATTCAAAAACTCTTTTGGATCCACATTTTGGACATTTTGGTAATCGCTGCGTACTTGTTTTGAGCTGTTTAACCGATCCATGTAGCGGAGATAATAATAATGAAGCTGTTGGATCACTTTGGTTATATAAAAGTGGCTGTCCGTCAAAATCATACCTTTAAAAATTATATCAGTGAGCTCAAATAATATTTTTTCAAACATTTATGTTGATGCCTTTTTGCAATAAAGATTATTATTAATATTAACGTTACATACCTAATGCATTGATCAGGCCATTCGGATACACGATCCGAAAATTTCCTGAAAGCTTTGTCAACGCCTCTTGGCAGACATGATTTTTCATATTTTTCACCCATCCAATCAAATGAGTCATCTTCATTATTATCTAATGAAGTATTCAAATAACGCTCGTATTTCTTTAGATTAGGATCAGGTTTCTCTTCCAAGATTTCTTCGGTAATGTATAAATATTGGGCAGGAAAAAATGGTATTTTTTCTGGCCATGGTGCTTTTAATCATTAAAAAAAAATAGAATCAAATGAAGGGTTCTTGTGCACTAAAGGAGTCTCACTTTTCCAGGAAAGAAAAAAGGTAACTTACAATTTGAAAATATTTCGGATACGTCGCTTATAACAAGCTTCGTAGTAATATCATCATGGAGCTTGGAATCAACATCATTTATGATTGCTGGTCCGGCAACAATCTGACTCCATGTTGGAGTATTTGAAGAGTGATTCACATCGAAATCGCATGCAACTTGTGCTTTTGGTAACATGGATTCAGATGTCTTTAATTGAGTTTTTTTTTTTTTACACGTAAATGTTAAATGAATCATTTGATGCGAAGCATTATATTATCATCCGACATTTAAATAGACAAGAATCAAAAGCCTACAATATTCGCACTCAACTCATCAGCACCGTTATCATTATCGAATAACATCCCATCCAGTCCACCCATTGCAGAAGACATGTCTTGTGTTGAGAAGAGAATGTCTCCCAACTAAAACAGTTTTATGATCCTTAGTATGTGCCCATGAAAAATTATATAATATTGACAAGAAAAAGATATCATACATTAAATATTGTGGTAGGTTTTTGCAATTCAATTTGTATTTGGTCTTTATAAGAATTATTTTTATTTTTCTTTAGATTTTTCATAAATTCTTCATCCAATCTATGTGCTCTAATTGCTCTGAAACTATGTACGCAAACAAAAAGATTTGCTCAAATAACATAAAAACAAAAAAAAACATTCATTAATAATAAAATAAACATACCTTCCAGGACATTTCATACATTTTTGTTGATTACAAGCCCAAACATAAACTATCCTTTCATAAGGTGATTCCTCCAAAGGTATAAAACCTTGGAACAATAAAAACATTTCTTTTTCACAATTTTTGCAAATGATAAAATCATATGGAGGTGGAAAAGATTTGATTAACCAATTTGGAACACCACCTATTTTACTTAAATATGGGTCAATATCCTCTTCGAGACCTATATTTCCATCTGAAAACCCCAAAAGAACTTGTGATACTTTAGGCGATGGTTTTTTAATCGATTGATGATTTTTAGTGAGGGCAGTAGTTAATTTGTTTGAATTAGAAACGACAAGAGACGGCGCAGATGGAATTTGATGATTGAGCGAGTCATGATTATTTGATTTTCCGGGTTTCCGTGAAGATTTTGGTTTTGTAGACGATGTAACTATAGCATTTGTTTTCAAATGTCGAGTTTTTCTTTTTGAATACATTTTTTTTTAAAAAATTTTTGTCTGATCTCGATCGACCGAAATTTTAACCCGTAAAATACTATCACGTGACAATGCATCCTTATAATCAAATATGCGTCGGAAAAGAAAAATTTTAATTAGCGGAGAATTGTTTAACCTATCAAGAGCACTTATCATTTTGGTAACAAGGAATAATGATAGCTTTTTATAATAGCTCACGCTTTCAACATTATGGATAACCAATGCCAATGATTATCATATTCTGGCCTTCATTTTTTTTTGACATTAAATACAACTATTCCGTTCGTTCTTTCTTTACATAATATAATAAAGCTTCTGGTTAAAATTTCCATATTTAAACAATGAAGGGGTTTTCTTTTTATTGATTTATAATCTTCGTTTCTTTTTTTTTTACTATGAAAAAGTAAATTTTTTTTAATAAACAAATATATAGTGATAAATTTTGTTTATTGTAATGCCGTTCTATTTTATTTTTCATGCGTTTTAATTAAATTTTGTTATAATAATCACTAGTTAATCATTGAATGTGTTACTTGAGAATACTCCAAATCAGGGCTAAAAGACCAATTGAAAAGTATCGTTCTGACTCGAATTTTTGAAACATCTAAAAGCGGCGCAGTAGGAACGTATTCATCTTAATTGGCTAGCCTAAATATGACTATTGGCCAATCAAATTAGTTAGTTGCCAACTAATTTTGTTTCCGAGCTGCTATTCAATGCAAAATATTCAGTTTATTTTTTCAACTCATCTTTAATACTAGTTCAAGATTCTGACGTAATAATTCTTTTTTTGTTCGTGTATCTCATTACGATAATATAATCTATATTTTTTTGATCTTATTAAAAAAGTAGATTTCACTAATTCTTTAATTCTTTAACAAAGTCTTAATCTTATCATACGACCTATGCAGGATTACCCAGTTATTCTGGTTATCACTGCGCGTAAACGGGTGGGCTTCTACTCAAGATGGTTGACCCGAATCGGCCAATCAGAAGCCACTGGAAGTCACTGGAACTTCCACTCCCAATTCCCAGTGAACAACACTGATTTACTATATATGGAATGGTCTGGGAAATCTGCGGCACGCACTTTTAAAATTAAAGTTGTTTCTTTTTACTTATATGAATTACATTAATTTAGTAAATTATCGAAAATAGAAAATTGCCCAATCAAATTAATTTGAATTGATTAATCAATTAAATAAATTACGTGATGTTTTCAAAAATAAATTTTTACGTTCATTTACAAACTATAATATATATTGTAACACAATCCTTAATCGCATTCAAATTATCTGTCGAAGGCAGATTTTCCTAGACCATTCCCCATATGTCGAATATTGACTGATATTCGAGTGTTAAAAAAAATTGAACAAATGAAAAGATCACTCGATCATTATCCAATTATTTTAATGTCAGGCTTTAAACCCTGCAGAATCGTTTCAGATCTATTTGGATCAGATCAGAATCAGTTGTACTCAGTGTTGGCATATGACCTATTATGACCGTTATGACCTTTATGACTATTATAGGTCATAAAGTCATAAAAATATAGGATATGAATTATGACCTAGGTCATAATCATATCCAATAGAAATTGCCAAAAAAACCATATAACAAAATTAATAAATTCAAATACTATCTAACGCAATTCTATCTTATAAAGAGACCCACAACACGTAAGTCAAGTTAGAATAATATCGTGCATGATCCATATGTGTGTGCGGCTAATGTATCGAATAGCGTGTACAGGGTATCA
>QKWP01002354.1:0-31041 GCA_003550325.1 Gigaspora rosea
CAGTAGTAGTTGGCATATTGAATAATGATAAGATTAATGAGAGCTTCTCGGATCGGTAACTTTAGGTTTGTGTAACATTGCACAGTTGGTGTAACTATATTGTGGCTGTGGCTAGTGTAGCTTGTAGCTTGTGTGGCTTGTAACACAAGGTAGTGTGTGTAACTATGATATAAATAGTAGCTAATTTACACAAAGTTTGTGTAAATTAAAAAGATACAAATTTGTAATTGTTTGTTTTGTGTAAATTAATTAATTCAAATATAGGTGATTGTACATATTAAGTAATTTGTAAAAGAACCACTAAAATTTGATAATTAAAAACGTGGATAGACCTTAAAATTTGTTGGGGTTAAAGCAAAAAGAACAAAATTTTAAAAAATTAAAAAATTAAAAGGAATTTAAAGTATTTTATTTGTAAAATACTCAGTTTTTGTCCGTTTGGGATGTATTATATGTTGAAATGAAGCCAGCAAAGAGCTGAACAACTTTGTCTTAAGGAGCAAGACAAGTTTCCTTGGTCCAAATAGCAAAATTGAATAGAATATTTATTTATTTAAAATTTAATATATTTTAACAAGAACAAGTTAAAATATTATAAAATTTGATAGCTATATGTAATTTTGTATTTTGAACAAGTTTATTTAATTGGCAAAAGCCTGTTTATATAATAAATTTTAAAGAAAATTAAACTTTTGTTTAGGAAATTTTGGTACAAGTGATCGTTAGGAAGAGTTAATGATTATAACTTTTTTAAAAATAAGCCCATTAAATTGTAATAAATTGATTTGACTATAAAATAGTGGCTTCCTTTTTAAAATATTTTTTTTAGATCATAAGTTATTAGCTTTTAAATTTTGCGTAGTCTTTAAGTGTCGCGCACTATATATTTATGTATATAAATTTTAAAATTGTATTTTTAAAAATGATTAATATATTGATCTAAGTTCAAAACTTTAAATCACCCCAGATAGAATTATTATTATTTGAACTATGCTTAATAAAGAATATATTACTTTAAAAAATCTTTATATCATATATAGTTTTAGATATAAATAACCAAATATTATAAAATGCACTTATAGTGTTTTACTACTATAGGTAAATTAGATTTGCAAATCTGTGTAACAAAACAAAAAATAAATTTTTATAAAACAAAAAAAATAAATTTTAATTACTTTAGGGTTAGGGTAAGGTATGAGATTTTATCTGGGCATTAGTATATACAAAATTTAGCATGTGATTTTTTTTATTAGAGCCCCAAAGATGGTTTCATAAAAGATATAAATGTTTTTTTAATTGATGATCTGTCACAAATCAGTAGTAAATGATCTACATTAATTAATAATTTATAACGGGCCTATTCATATAGATAAATTTACAATTTCGAATTATCAAGGTCCACCTTTATTTTTTTGATTATGAAAGATAGTTTTTTTTATTTACACCATATATTAACCAACTTTCTTAAATAGGACTTTTCTTTTACTTATTAATATTACAATTTTTAATATTTCAATTTTATTTTACAAAATAGATTTTTTATTTAGCTTAGAAACTTTTATTTTAAACTTGTTCTAATTTTGTTATACCTGTTATAATAGTAAAAAGATAGTTGGATGCAATTATATATGCATATATATATGTTGAGAAAAGTGAAAATACTCTAGGATCTGGATAATACAATATATACTACTACATAACACTAAACCTAACTAAACTACTCTAACAGAATCCTACTGGTGATAAGGCTATAATTAAGGCATAAAAAGACTTAGTCTGAGTAACTAAGGTCAATTAGAGCTCTAGATTATGTCACAGGTCTCTTAGTACAAAATCATGAGGTTTGGTCACTAATTTCTGTTATCAGAGGGAATTAATAGAGCCAACTACTTGTATGTCAAACTCTGAATCATGAGTTTGGAGTTATTTTTTATTTTCAGTATAGGAAGCAACATACTTTTTACATTACTTCGGTACAAGCTAAACTTATTTGCAAAAGCTACTAAAGATGATAAGTGTCATAAGTGACTTAAGTACTTTAAGTGCACTTAATGCATCTTACTAACTAACTTTGGCTAGATTCGATTCAATTTGAGCCTCCTCAGCATTGATTTATCTATGAAAGATTTGAACTGAGAACCAAAAGTTTTTATACTAGAATTTTTGAGGTGATTAGATAGTCTTTATGAATTATGATTCTTATTTGTCTTTTTATTATACGAAGTTAATAGGTCTTTATACGTTATAGATTATATGAAGGCTTTGTTATTACGATTAGAATCTTGTGAACAATATAACTATTTAAGGCATGAAAGAATCTATAACTATCAATAAGTAATTCATATTCCCACCATTTGGCATTTACTATTGTTCTGAATAAACTTCATCTCAAGCCATACCTGAATTGGTATTTATCAAATATTCTTTCTTATACCGATCAATATGCAATTAAGGACCCAAGTTTTATGGCATTGTTGTGCAGCGGCCAGGTTATATTTCTCCATAACAGTACTATATATAGTGAATATTAACTAATTGAAGATAAGCTAAAGAGGTTGTAAGTAGAGCTGCAGATATTAGAATATCAATAAATATATACTATGATGTTTGATATAACATATGTGATATGACGTTTAATATGATTATATATAAATTTTATATGACGTGAAGAGTAACGTACTACCTTGGATCTTCTAAATGTCTGCAGCTCTAGTTGAAACATTTTTTATCATTGTGCTGATTATGCATTATCTTTATATAGAGGAATTTAGATTTTTATATTTCTGCACTATACAGTATATATATACGTATATACATTTTTTATACAGATAGGGATTCTGCATATAAAAAGATGTGAGCACATGCAAGTATCATAGTAAGCTTACAATATTTTCCAGATTCTGTGATTTTGAGACCCTGATTTTTACTAATTTGAATTTTCTAATTCTTTGATTTTTCACATAGGCACATGATGGCTACTTTTCAAATCTCTTTTATTTAAAATTTTGCATTTCTAATTTCTTTGTTATTCAAATTATGTACGTATAATTTGATTTTGCATTATCAATGAATTTATTACTATATCGGTTGTTGCATAGCAAA
Organism: Gigaspora rosea; assembly: GCA_003550325.1. NCBI lineage: Eukaryota > Fungi > Glomeromycota > Glomeromycetes > Diversisporales > Gigasporaceae > Gigaspora > Gigaspora rosea. The sequence goes on from QKWP01002354.1 coordinate 3,103, forward strand.
ACCATACTTAGAACATATAAAATATATATAATCTAAGCAAGGGTTTGCCATGCAACAACCCATATAGTATATGAATATTTCTAGGCTAGAGTAAATTTTTAATGCCTATTGAGGTGTGACAAGATAAATTAGATAGTAAGATGGATTAGATGCGTTGTTAATATAAATGGGAGGTCCTAGTTTAGTAGTAATTGATTATTATATAGTTTTGTGGAATTGAATACTGAAATTTAGGTTTATTTCATAAGTACAATATTTGTACGTGTAAGATTTTTGGAATCCCTTATAATAACAATATAAATTAAGTGTAATGATCTTAATGATCTTTTTTTAAATATGCTTCTGAATTATATATAATCTAATATTAAATAACGCCCATTTGCATGCTAATTAGTTGACTCGCATATTTGATTTTATAAATCAAATACTGTAATATGTAATGGGATGTGCATTTAAGTTAAGGTGCTATAAAGGATATGAGAACATATATGCTATTTTTTGAAAACCCAATTTCAAAATAACGCCCACTATCCAGTCAATTTAACATAGTTTAACTTTAAAAGGCAAGCCAAAAAAGTATGCATTGTAATTCAGTCTACTATTGTACTAGTAAGTATATAGTCTGCTCCGGGTATACATTTGCTATAATTTTAACAATAGAGGATAATAATTATTGTTGTAAGAAGTATACTAAACCATTATTTCATATTTCTTACATTTATATCATTAGACTTTTTATTCTGCTAGAATAATCTAATTATTAAATCTTGTAAAAAATTTTTTTGCAACTTTCATACATACGTACGTACATATGCTTTTATTGATAATTTGGGTTAAATGAATTTTAGTCTTGCAACTTTATACATATATACAGTTCAAATTTTGAGATTTCTTTCAAACTTCTGTTAGGGAGCTGCCGTAAATCAGGTGATTTCCATCTCTTAAGGGGCTACCCCCACCCACCTACACCTGACACCTTATTAGCCAATCAAATTGCGCAAAAATTTATATATTAATTAATTGATAATCCATCTGTCAACCGGAGAATGGCGAAATGTGGCGTTCTTCCATATAAATTTTTTTACTTACTAAGTTAACGATACATGTCCACTAATTGAAAGTTGTAGAGCTTGTCGAGACGCATCTAACAGTGGTTAGATCATCCAAATCGGCCCGGTGGATGGCGAGATATCATCAAAAAACGATTGGCCAACTATATAAAATTCCGTGATGCAGATTACATATGAAAATCACTATAGGCGAAATGTGGCGTGCCTCCATCTAAATGTTTTTTTCTTACTAAGTTAACGGCACATGTCCACTAATTAAAAGTTGTAGAGCTCGTCGGGACGCATCTAACGGTGGTTAGATCATCCAAATCGGCCCAGTGGATGGCGAGATACCGTCGAAAAACGATTGGCCGACTATATAAAATCTCTATGTAAACAAACATTGTTTATATAGTCGTCCAATCGTTTTTCGACGGTATCTCGCCATCCACTGGGCCGATTTGGATGATCTAACCACCGTTAGATGCGTCCCGACGAGCTCTACAACTTTTAATTAGTGGACATGTGCCGTTAACTTAGTAAGAAAAAAACATTTAGATGGAGGCACGCCACATTTCGCCTATAGTGATTTTCATATGTAATCTGCATCACGGAATTTTATATAGTTGGCCAATCGTTTTTTGATGATATCTCGCCATCCACCGGGCCGATTTGGATGATCTAACCACTGTTAGATGCGTCTCGACAAGCTCTACAACTTTCAATTAGTGGACATGTATCGTTAACTTAGTAAGTAAAAAATTTATATGGAAGAACGCCACATTTCGCCATTCTCCGGTTGACAGATGGATTATCAATTAATAAAAAAATTAATATTATATAACTTTTGATCTACTAGACCATTTTAAATGATTTAACTACCAAAAATGATCCTCTCAAAGAGAGGATTCTAGCAAGTCCAAAATTACCAAAATCCTATCAAAGGATCCTAAAATCAATCTAGATTTATATAATATTATATAGTATTTATTAAAATATTATATAATATTTATAATAATACAAATCAATATAAATCTTATGATCTAGTAATTGGATTTTAATAATATTAGGCTTGCTAGAATCCTCTCTTTGAAAGGATCATTTTGGTAGTTAAATCATCCAAATTGGTCTAGTAGGTCAAAAGTTATTTAATATTAAATTTACAATAAATTTATAATTTTAATTAAAAAATTTTTTATAATTTTGGCTGGATTTTGGTAATTCCGGCCAGAATTACACCTGATACTTTGGCTACCCACCCACCCACCCAAAATCATGTGTTAAAAGTCAGCTCCCTTAATTATTAAAAATTTTATCATTATAAAATGTCTAATACGCATCAACATCTTGTTACTTTATTAGATGTAGGGTCTATAGTTTATGAATTGCACTATGGCCTATATGCACAAAATTGGTGGACTATACGTTCTCAAGAAAATATTCAACTTATAGTACTATTTCGATTACATATGCATTTGATGTGTCTTTTTAACAAACAACAGTTTTTTATAATGGTTGTTTAAAGTGAAGATAATATTTTACAACCAGGTTTTATTTGCACAAGTGGGAATAGTAGTAGTGGTATACAAACCTTATTATCAACCACTATTACTATTGCATACAATACGATTTTTAAAACTAAAACAACATTTTCTGGACTAGCTATAATTGGTTTAGATCAAATTAATATTACTTCACAATTATTAGAAGATATTTATTTTATTCCAATATTTCTTACTCTTGATACAATTTCAGTAGTAGTATTATTCGTTTTCTACTCGGCTAGTTTTTTTAATAAAGACGACATATAGGAGATAATACATTTAATGGTTTTGCCTCTTCTTTAATTACTAGAAAAGGAAAAAATAAAGATAGGTATTTAGTACAGCAGCAAATTGTCAATAATAAATTTATTCTTGATTTTTACAAAGGAACAGATTTAGAATTTTATTATGAAGATAAAAGTGCATTAGAAGTTGGAAAAAACCAAAATTTTAGCCAAATATGATGGAATAAATCTTTTTGGGTATTTACATTCATTTGTTATACAAGAACGATCGACTAAATTTATAGTTATATGTTCTTTACAACATTGGCTCTCAATTGAAAAGCTTGATGCAGTTTTTGATAGGCATATAAAATCACAAAAAACTTAGTACAAGTAGCATGTTAGACTGGCATAGTTTATTTTTTAATTGGTTAAAAGAGGGATATTCAATTATTCGGTTAGACAAAGCATTACAGTCAATATATTTACCAATATATCAATTACAGAATAAAGACATTTGTGCATGGAAAGTGATGCTAAATGCATGTGAATGTACAAACATTACACCATTTACAAAAGATATTTCACATTTAGAATTTTGGACACGCTCAAAAAATCCTACAATAGATTGGGCAAATTTAAAAAAATTATGTAAAGATAAAATGCTTGATCTTAATTTTATGCTACCAATCCCAGTTACAATAACAAATAATACTGATATTATTTTTTGGGAGGCATTCAAATAATTAATAAGTTGTAATAAGAGTGGTCCATATAATCGAACTCGAATTCTTTCTATTATAGCTGAAAAATTTACTTATTTAGAGTTGCAAGAAAGACTACAGGTAATAAATATTATAGATTATAATAAAATCAGATTAAAATTAAATTCAAAATTCTAATAACCATATGTTGTTTATTTTATACTATACAAAATTTTATTTTATTTTGTTTTTATTTTAATCCTCTACAATAAATACAAAGTAATATTTCAAAAATTGAAGATTTGTTAAATTTCTATTTTATCTATTATTAGATTGGACCTAATACAATTCATGTAGCTCGAAAACATGCATAGTTATATGGATCTGGAAGTGCACCTATTAATGTACCTAAAAAAATAGTCAAAAAAATGTTAGATATAAGAGAAAAAGAATTTGAATTATTTTTTGCAGATAATTCTAATGTAACTATGAGTTCATACCAAGTAGACAAAGCAAGTGGTCTTCTGATTCTTTATCTTCAAGACCAAAAGAAAGCATTATGGTCTAAGTTTGAATCCTTATATCCTAATGGAATGAAAAAACAGATTGGTATTATTTCACTGACTATTACTTTACAGATATAACACTACACCGACGACCATTTTACCGACAAGCTTTTTTTATCGACAAATAACTCACCGACACTCAATTTGCTGACAAGCATGTTTTAACTGACACATTGATTTTACCGATACACACTTCACCAACAGTTAATTTACTGACAAAATCAACTTACCGACAAGTTCATTTTACCGAAAATAGAATTTACTGACAAGATTATTCTACTGACAATACAATTTACTGACAAACAATTTGCCAGATGCCTTAAGTATCACAGTTGGTGCTGAAGTTATAGGGTCTCAATTTGAAACTATAAGCCCTGCTAAAATCCACATATACTCTATAAATATGAAATCTATACCCAAACCCTACTCTAACCCTATAAGACAAAGACGAAAAAAAACTTCCAAAGAAAATTTTAAAATTTTATATCAAAATAGGTTATAACTTTAGCATCAGCCATGACAATAATTATTATTATCGTCATTAATAAAATATGCAATTTTTATTGTCATTATTAACAAATTGCATAATACATAATTATTCTTAGTAGTTTATTATATTGCTGTGGTCTCATATGTCAACGAGTTGTATTGTCAGCAATTGTATTGTCAGCAAATCGTATTGTCGACGAATTGTATTGTCAGTAAAATAAGCTTGTTAGTATATTCTATTTTCGGTAAAATGAGCTTGTCGGTAAGTTGATTTTGTCAGTAAATGTAACTGTTGGTGAAGTGTGTGTCAGTAAAATTAACTTGTCGGTAAAAAGAAATTGTCAGTAAATCAAGTGTTGGCGAATTTTGTGTCAGTAAAAAAAGCTTGTCAGTAAAATGATTGTCAGTGTAGGTTGATGTCTGTGAAGTGATTGTTAGCGATTTGATTGCCACCCGAAAAAAAATCATTTATGGGAAAATTAGCAATTGCATCTCATATTAAATATCATGAAGACCTTGGGGGACTTTGCCAAATATGTAGCCAATATAAATTTGAAGTATTTGAAGATTTAATTGCTATAATCAGAATAAAATAAAATTTCAAGAATATTTGGTATGTATTCAAAATTCAAAAAAAATATAAAAAAAAACTATATAAAAAAAAACTCAATTATATATTTGTATATCAGAATCCACTTTTAATGCAAATTGATAATTTAAAAAGGCACTTAAAATGAGAATTTGAATGTGAATTAGTAATTAATAATGATAGAACAACATTTCATAATAGTTGTTTAATCATTGCTTGCCCTATGCTTTTGGATCATGTGATTAGACATATGAAAAATTTTGTAAACAATGTAGTTTATTTTTCAGTTATTTGAATCCTTACAAAATTGACTTGAAACTAAATTAGATTAGTATCAAGCAAAATTAAAATATTATTGGGCCCATCAAGCAAGAAAATTATATTTAAATGCCCAGATTAAGCCAATATTAGAAAGTATTAATAGAGATGGTACTGTGATTATACTGATTTTAAAATGCGAATATTGCCAAAATCAGCTTGAGAAACTAAACAACAATTTTTTGGAAAATGTGGATGGACTCTCCACACTATTTTGCTTTTTACTCTTGACTATTCGTCAACCGATACAAAACAAGATGCCTGGTTTACAGTATTATGTTCTGGAGCAGTTTTTACTTCAATGAAAAAAAACCTAAGTGGATTCATATTATATCTAATAATGGTGCTCACTATCATAGCAGTGAAGTTATGATAATTGTTGCACACTAGAATGAGTGGTACCAAATAGAAGTCCAGGGTAGTTGTTTTTAGAACCAGGTGAAGCCAAAACTACTATTGATTCACATCACGCAGCTGTTAAGTATACAGTATTATAAATCTTAATCAATATGATTACTACTTTGATTATATATAGGAACTGCATAAATTTCTACAGGCACATAATGATATGCACTAAATTCTATTGGCTGAAAAAAATTGTGATATGACATTGCATTTTTCGATTAAAAAGTTAACTTTTGATATTTAGGGTAAGGGTAAGTGTTCGGACGACATTAGCAAGAGCCTCATATATAGCAAAATTTTGCAAGAAATTCTTTTGTTAAGATGCAGAAGGTAGTTATATAAGCCAAATTTTGTGCTATAGAAGATTTTTAAAAAAGCCAGCTGTTTTTGTTTTGTTTTCATATTACACATAATCCTGTGCCATGGTTGGTTCAAAATCACGTGTTTGCAGAATTTTTATGCAGTTCCTATATATAATAATTTAATGCAGTTCCTATATATGATGCATGATCCAATATAAATATTATTGTGCAATTTATGATTATGCTTTACAATTGTGATTAGCTAACCGAGTTTAAATGCGGGATTGTTAAACTCATACAGGAAGATTCCCAAAATTCCTGATTGGAATATATTGGAATCCTGTTCGACAGGGCCAGAAATGATCAATTTTGCCCAGGATCACCAAAAATTTACTAATGAAATTGTAGCTGTTCATCAAGTGAAAAGTGCCCTGCCCAGCTGTTAATTTTATAAAGAATCTGCTAACCACTAGGGCCAAATGCCAACCTAAATCCAACAGGAATTTTGGGGATTGCCCTGTAAAATCAGATTATGTAATAATATTCAAGAAATAACTAGAAGAAAATTTATGATCATAAGTGTTTGCACAATAATTGACATTTTTGAAAATTTGAATCTATATCTTTACTTTTGAAAAGCATCAATATACTGTAATCAGAGTAATAGACAATACCACGAGTGATTTGGGTCAATATTCCAAAGGTGCTAAATTCTGATGTACTAAACTCTGAAAAATCAAAATCCTGAAAGCATAATGTCTTAAAAACTAAATAATGAAAAAATCCTGAAAGATTATAATCCTGAAAAATTACCTTTGAGATATTGACCCAACCTACCCACCATAAATTATTAACCAATTTATATGTACTGCACAAGTAAATTGTTTGATAACCTGTAGTACCCTGTATTTGTCTAAACACTAACAATTATAAACCCACTACTTTTTTTCTACAATAGATTTCCTATGCTATAAAATGTTATGTAAGAATAGGATATGATATTTCAGAAGAGCGGATATCATAGATGCAGCAAAAGAATTATCAGAAACTTATCTTGCAAATATTCAACCTAATAGAGCTAAAAAAGAAATAAACCAATTAAACAATGATTCTGAAAGAATTAACAATGACAAAAAAAAAGGTGGCATTAATACTATCCCATGAATTTCTAATCTTTTTTATTGGGAATGGCCAATTGATGGCCTATTCGCAGGTTATATACAAGCATGACCAATGCCAAATTTTGGTGAGCTTGTTTACTTTTTACAAGCTACAATAGCAAATCTTTGCAATAATAAAATCTTCAGGCCTAAACCAGTATTATCAAGCACTACTATGCCTAAGAATAAATGGACGATGGCTCAATCAAGTAAATATAAATACTAATTTGGTTATTAATATGAATAACAGAAATGAAAAAAAAACTATGAATTGAATTACAGACTTTTACCTTACCACTTAATAGTTTACTGAACAATTAATACAATTATAATTTGTAATCGAATAGTTACTCTAGTTATTTCAATAAGGCTATACAAAGTTGATTTTTTTGTTTTATATAACCTGATCAACCCATTATTTCAATTTTTTAGTTTTTTTTTCATTATGTCGCTCGATGGAAACCTTAATTTTTCAAAATTATTTGATAAGAGTAACAGAAAAAAAATTACAGATTCCAGGTTATAAAAAATAAAAAAATCAACTTTGTATAGTCAAACTGTACTATGCAAAATATCACTACTATAAAGACACTAGATTTGTAAATAGTAATCGATATTAATCAATTTTAAAATATGGGTTTTATTGAATAGACCCGGTATCATATATAGTGGTAAATGGTAGAGCTATTAGAAAAAATTATTGTCTACAATATGCATAACACATCTATTAAGAATACAATGTATTATAGCATTATATCCCTTAGATTGTAACACAGGCAAATTTGTCTGCGTATTTTAAAATTTTTAATAAAATTTTAAATATTGATTTTAGCCATATCTTTTCTAAGTAAAAAATATTCTTTAAGTTTTGTTTTAGTAACTTTGTTATAAAATTTTTTTAAAATCATTAGAAAACTTTAATATAATAAATGTTTAAAGTTCTTGTATTGGCATTTTTACTATTAAAATTTTTCTTTAGATTTTTTCAAATTTTATATGTTCCTGTCTATAAAAAAAATCTTTACTTCTAATACAAGTCTTAATTTTTACAAGTAAATCATTAAAGTTGCAATAATGAAAGTTGTCATCCTTTATATAATCTACAATATTGTCTTAAGAACTATAGTTCTAAAACTAAAACTAAATAAGATCGCAGAAAAATTGTAATAAAATTTTTTAAAAAAATTTTTTCTTAAAATTATCTATTTTCAGCTTATATGTAACTATAATTTATTTTCTTATAATATAAAAACTAATTTTGCAAAAAAGTAATCCTTATTTTCAAATATATTTGTACAAAGTTTTATTTAATTATTTTAGTATTTTAAAAAAGTAAATCAGAGCTAAAAAAGTGCAAAATGCAGGCAAATTTGCCTGTGTACTACTACAATCTAAGGGATAATATAGGTACGGTTGGCATATCATCTTGTCCGGTATCAAAAAGTTCTAAATCAAGTAAGAATTTTAAAAATCGTTATATAGTTATTATACCAGATAATTCATAAAGAAATAATTTTGAATGTGTCTTATCTATCTAGATGAGTTAATGGATAATGATCAAATATATGGCTTTGAAAAAGGTTGGGCACAAAAATTAAATCAAAAATATGGTAAAAAGGGTGGTGTTAAGCGTATAAAAAAAATAAAAACAATTATTAATTAGTATGTTTTTGAATGGTAATATTAATTCGCATGATAAATTAACTGCACAAGAGATGTATGACTCTTTTCAAGAATTTGTAGCATCTGGAGAGGTGGAAAAGGAAGATGCCAAATGTGAGCACAATTAAAAATTGGATAAATATGTATTAAGCTGAGTTTAAAGAGCAAGCAATGCAAAAAAAAAAATAGCTACAAAGATCAATAAAGATAAATAAAACTTAGCCAATATTCGATAACAATAATTATAAAATAATTAAGTTTTACTTAAACCTGAGTCAAATGATAGTTATATAGTAGCATGCCAAAATAGTTGAAAAAAGCTTCCAGGAGCTGTAAAATTTGTAAAAATTAAGTAAAAAAGATTTTTTAGCCTGTTTAATATTTGAAATTGTAATAGATATTCATAGTTACATTACCCTGAATGAAGCTGTCCTCTCAAAATAAATATTGTATTGGTTATTAGAACAAATTATTAAATTTTGAAGTTAAGTAATCTTACTATTGGACGATCGAACTATAATAAATTTATACATCATACATTAAAGTTGTACAATTTTATTTAAACGTAAAATTGTCTATTGAATTATTTTTATAATGATTTTTCATTACACTTAATTAGTGTAACCACTATTGATTTATGGCGGATCATCAATTAATAAAATAAACAAAAAAAAACAAAATTTTATGTTACACTTGATCTTAAATTTTTATTGTCTATTCTAATAGTTTTGTGTACTATGGTATAAAACACCATAAGTGCGTTTTAGTAAAACTCTAAATAATTAGTATACAAATACTAAATTTTAGAAGGAAGGGAGTATTGTGACCGATTTATTTAATAGAAATAATTTTTGTCTACTGGCCTGTTTTGGATGATTTTTACCACCAAAATGACTGTTTAGTAAGACAATTCTAACAAGTACAAAATCAAAATCCAATTACAGGAACCCAAGGTCTTTAAAGATATATATGTAAAAATTTGCAGATTTACTAATATATTTTTATCACATAAAATAAATATATATCGATCTTAAAATCCTAGAATTGGTTTTAATGATTTTATGCTTGTTAAAATCATCTCATTGAGATAGTCAGTTTGGTAGTAAAATTATCCAAAATGGGCTAGTAGATTAAAAGTTATTAACTATTAAATATTCTATATATATTTAAAATTAAATTCAAATATGTGCAAAAACTTATATTTTGTATAAATAATGACATCTTGTAATCTAGTAATCAGAATTGGTCAAATTTTATAGTATTTCTTTATTTCAATGAGACAAATCAAATGGTATAAAATTTATTCAATTTGATTACTAGATTATAAAATAGTCACTTGGCCATAATACTCACCTGGCCACAATATCCCCTACAACCCAAAAGTCTCACAATATTTTTGTAGCTAAGATCATTAGAGCCTTTTGTATTTCCAAGTCATATCTATGTCACAAGGTTAAAATTTTAAACTATGATACTAGCCAATCTAATTTTATTTATTATATATTGGGATTGTAAAAAAAAAACAGGTTAAAAAGTTTTTTTATATTTTAAAAAAAATTGATTAAAACATTCGTAGCTAATTTTGAAATTCAAAACTACCAATTCTAATTAGCTAATTTATTTATTGCATGTAAAGAATTATAGAACCAGGGTCACAAAATATATATTAAGGAGTGAGATTTTAGTTTGCATATTTTTATTTTTTTTGTACAAATTATATCAATTTATAGAAGGCATCTAAAGCAAAGCAAATTCTTATAATATATATTTTAAAAAATTAATTTTAGATTTAGAGTCATAATTTTTTTTCTTTTTTGATGGTCTCATTAGTACTTTATTAAGAAAATTCAATTTAATCTATATACAATAAAACTATTCTATTGACTATTAAATTATTATGTCTTAAAGTGTAAATCTGACCCTACCTGACTGCCTTAGAGGTACCCAAATATGACTCATCACACTAAATCACGTGATTTAGAACTTATGGTAAACCATCAAATTATGTACTTAGAATGGTACCTTTACTTATAAAATTGCTCACTAACTTGATTGATTTAGTGGCAATTTCATTTTTAACACTAGTTTTCATTTCTTTTTCTTAGCCAGTCTTTGTTTTTTTTCTTGACTTCTTAATATCTGGCTTCTCTTTTTCTTTAACTTCAGAAGTTTCTGTAATCTTGAAGGTGTCTCCATTTCCTTTTATTGAAGTTTTCTTCTTTTTATCCTTACATACAATACTGCTTTTTCATTTCCAAGTAATGGTTTGTTCACACTGTTCTTTTTAAATACTGCCATAAAACATGTTCATCTGATATATAAAAAACTCTCTAATATTTCTTCTACAAGGGTTCTTTTAAGTCCTAAGTTTTTGAGATTATAATAGACTTTAGAAGGGATTAAGCTCTTACAGATAGCTTCTCGAATTATATATTTCTTATCAATATTGCTTTTCAATAAGATAATATAAAGAGATTCTGTTAATAAAGATTCTGTATACTTATCTTTTACTAAATTGTTACTATATTCAAGCCCAAGAATTCTGCCTATGTCCAAATACTTTTATTGGTTTGATATCTAACTAAATGTTTCAGGTTCTCTATCTAGTTGGTTTTGCAACCAATACAATATGCTAAGTTGTAAATATTCAGTTTTTTACGCTTAAATACCTCTAATACTAGTAGACTTTTAGAATACATTTAATTAAGAATGATATTTTATTGCTCTTCCTTAAGGAGTTGCAAGCTATCCCTTTGAACTCTTTTAGATACTTCCAAAAGGGTTTCCAATAGAAATTCTTCTCTATAGCATTAGGTTCCAATTTTTTAAAGAACTTACAATATAGCTATTTGGCTTTGGCTTTTGCAATATTTACTGCCTTAATAAAGGATTTTAGATATATTTCAATTCTCCAGTCTTGCCAAGAGGGATGAATGCATGTAATTCGCTAAAAATTAAATTGGTATTTATAAAAATCTTTGCTTTATGACTATTATACATGTAACTACTTATAAGTAAAGATTCTGAAAAATCTAATAAATCAATAAATCTAATAGTACTAGAAGTTTTATTTTAATTTTATTAATTTTATAATTATCGAATCCTTCATATCTATTGGTTATATTGGATAAGCATAATTGATCCATAGAACTGATACATTATAACTAATATATAATCGTTATTTTTATATATTATCCAGAATATATAAATATTCTCGATATCCTTTGGAATCAATATTTCTTTACAACTCACAATTAAATGAATAAAGTATTAGTGTCTTTACACACTAATTAACAAAAATCTAATACTTGTATTCTCATACAAGTGTAAACCCTTTTGAAATCGTTACCAGTACAAAACTTACATTTATGAAACTCCTGCACTTACTTTTTTGATACTCCTTAATATATCCCAAAATTTATATACTTTTTTGATACTAATATCACGTACAGATTACTATTACTAGCTAAAATTGCACTCTAATTACATCCTGACCCTAATAACAATAACCTATTAAAAATAATCATATAATAAATATTATGAAATTTCTAGAGCAGATAAAGAACAGCCCATATAGTTTAATAAATAACTTGATTGTGGATAAAATTTACTGTTTTTAAAAAGTTTAGCACACTTTATTATACTTTATTTTAAATTTTTAGTTTCAACCTAATTGCACAAGTTTTAACAAAAATTATATAATATTTTTTAAAATGATAAAATTTACTGTTTTTAAAAAGTTTAGCACACTTTATTATACTTTATTTTAAATTTTTAGTTTCAACCTAATTGCACAAGTTTTAACAAAAATTATATAATATTTTTTAAAATGATAAAATTTACTGTTTTTAAAAAGTTTAGCACACTTTATTATACTTTATTTTAAATTTTTAGTTTCAACCTAATTGCACAAGTTTTAACAAAAATTATATAATATTTTTTAAAATGATATTTATATATAAATTTTTCTTAAAAAAAAGAATAAATTTATTTTACATGTAATGTTTTTTAAAATAAATAAAAATTTTTAGAAAAAAACTCTATTTCTTTAATAAATGTTTTAAATGTAGTATATCATTAAGTATCTGTGCTTTTTAGTATAATTGAAATTAGTTTATTTAAGATTAGTACTTACTACATTAGCACTAGATTAAAAAAATTCTCATAGTTTTTTGGGATTTTTGAATAACAGGCAATTTTGACTAAAATGAATGCTAGGCCTCTGTATAGGCTGGGTAGGACTGGGTAGTAGTAATACCCTAACTCTACCTGTTTATTAACAGGCTTACCATATTTACTCAAAATAATGCACATGGGCGTTATTTCGAAAATTGTATTTTCTTAAAATAGTATGTTGGTTTTAAAATAATGCCCATGTGCATTCAATATAATGCACACTCCAAATGCTAAATTAATAATCTGCGAAATAATGAATTCAAATAACAAGCAGAAATAAGAATTTTTTTAGTTAAAAAATCTGACTTAGATCAGAAATAATATATATAAAATTAAGAAATATAGGTTTTAATGCATCACACATATATAATGCAGAATTTTTTATAAATTAGACCTTGCCCCAAAATAATGCCTATGCGTGTACTTGAAATAACATGCATTTCTCGAAATAACGTGCAGGTGCACATTATTTCGAGTAAATACAGTAATCTACAAGCCCTTACCCTTATCCTAGGACCAAAATTAATACTCTACCCAGTTCTTAAAGCCCGCAGGTACTCATGGGTATCCACGGGCTTGATAAAAAAAAGATAAAAAAATTATTAAACCTATTTGATGCATAATCTGCTGTATACCATAAATACATATAGTATAAAATTTAAAAAAAAATTAAAAACCCCCATTTTTACACTATTTTATTTAATGTTTCCACTTTATTCGACATTTCTACTTTATTTACCATTTTTACTTTATTACTTTATTCGATGTTTCCACTTTAGTCAACGATGTTTTTACAAATTTTTGAGTTATAAAAAAAACAATTTACACTATTTTTCCGCATTTATTACAATTTCAAAATCGACCAACAATATTTAATAACCAAATTAAATATACACATAGAAATAAATTAAAGAAAAATTAAAGAGTCAACCTATTCATGTTGTGTATATAGGATTATTATAAAATAAAGATTCTCAGTCAATATAAGTTTTAATTGGTGAATAATCATGTGCATGTATAATGGGCTACCCTACGGGTATATGGACCAGGTAGTACTGGTACCCAAGCCCTACCCATATAATAAAGGGCCTGTGATTTTTAGCCCTACCCTGCCATAGCGCTTGTAATTTGATGCCTAAACCCGGCATCCACTTATTTGCGCGGGTAATACAAGCTCCTGGAGAGGAAATAGCCAATCGGAGAGTGCAAATTTTGACTATTCCGGATCAGCCCGACGAAGAATTCGAACACGCGTAAAAGAAGAAAAAAGCGAAAATACGCAAAAACTAATGTTTAAATCGATCTTGGTGCACTAATTAAAAATGACGGGAATGAAATTTTATTTATATTAAGCATCACTCTAACCCTTCTAATTCTATAGCCTCAAACGTTAAGGCCCTAACCCTAAATTTCTATCTCACGCACTTAGTTTATTTACAAAATCGGATTTCCTTTTTTTGGTTTGTGTTACCCGCGCAAATAAGTAAAATGCCCAAACCTGGCCCTAGTGCAAGCGGCCTAACGAATGCTTTTATTTGAATTTTCAAGATAGTGTTACGTTACATCAAATCGCTATTTGTTGTGTAAATCATCACGTGGAGATAGTATCAATTTATACGGATCTGTGACAACCCGTGCTTTTTTCATTTACTTATTGGCACGGGATTGTAATATTCAGACACCGTGCAATAAAATAGTTATTATATTGGTGTTGAATAACCCATTACACACACGGGTTCATATTTAAATACCGTGCCTTCGGCACGGAATATGAAGCCGTGTGTACTGGGTTATTCACTACAACCCATACAATAACTATAAAAAATTTTGGCAGGAGTCTCAAAAACGTAAGTTTTGCGCCGGTAATGGTGACCTGCACGAGTATCAAACAATATATAAATTTTAGGGTACATCTAGGAGTATCAAAAAAGTAAGTGCAGGAGTCTCAAAAACGTAAGTTTTGCGTTACCAGTAACTGATTTAACGATCTTGATCACTTGATTACTGCGACGGTTCTCACGTTCCTAAAGTTAGTAGACTTAGTTTTAGTTTTATTGATAAACATCATACGGCTATTGTATCTTCATATACATTTAGCCGTCTCTTTTGTAAAAGCAAATCGCATCAAAACCTCTATACGCGATCACGTTCAATTTACTAGACACGTGAAGCATTCATCTATTATCAAACCCAGTTTTACTGAACAGTTTTAGAAGTGGTTTGAGTATAACATTACTGTATCCCCGTTGCTTTAACTTGTATCGTCGCCATATTGAAACGTCACGTGACGGTGATATACAAGGCAAGGACACGTCAAAGCAAATCGTTGAACATGGATCCATGTATAGTTAATTTCCAATATCCAATATCTATATCCATAGCTTGGCCATGGACATGAACATATTTTTTATATGTCCATGAGCATGGACTGTCCATGTCCATGACCATTGATAATACTGACAGTAATGTTTAATATTGATAGTTAGGCCACGCAAAGTTAATTTTTTGGTTGCATAACCCGCCGACCGAATTTTTTCAAAAAAAATTTTTTTTTTTTTTTAAATTCCTATTGTCCATTTTTTGCCATTAATTTTTTTCTTCGATGTCACCCGATGATGACCCTGATTTTCCGGAATTACCCGATAGGTCCGATAAAAAAGACAAAATTTTCTGGTTCCATGTTATGCAAACCGAAGAATTAACTTTGCGTGATTTAGATGTGAACATGAATTAATTTAGGCCACGCAAAGTTTTTTTTTTTTTTTTTTTAAAAAAAAAAAAAAAATCCGAACCGCCGACCAAACACCAGGTTATGCAAAACGAAAAATTAACTTTGCGTGGCCTTATTATAATACATATACTGTGAAATTAATATTAGTGTTTAGGCCGTTCGAAATTGACTCTTTGGTTAACATCACTTTTCCAGGACTCTCGGGAGGGGGTAAAATGAAACGAACATATGAAACAAACATATAAAAATGAACAAAAGATGGGCCAATTTCATTGATTGATATAAATAAGGTGACTGGTGAGAGCCATCCAGCGTTTTGATTGGCTGTTCGTTTTTGGGGGAGGTGGGAGACTTCAGCTGGGGGTGATGTTAACCAAAAAATTAACTTCAAACGGCCTTACAATAATACTTTTATTTGGCAAAATTTAATTCTCATCAGTTTCGCTTTTCGTATTTCCGACTTAATATCTCGCCTTTCACGAGGATAATTTCCGGAGTTCTCTTTGTCAGTATTAAATTCCGTCTTTAATCATCACATATAAAAACTATTCAAGTTCTTGAATAATTTGCCATCAATTAATGCTTTTAATTTATTTCATTCGAATTAATATATTAGTCATGGTTTAAAATTGTCAAGTAAGTTATTTTTTAAAAAAAAAACCCCCCACACAATAAATATGTATTAAAAAAGTTATATCTATGCAGATAGAAAATAAAATTTACTCGCACACTGTTCAGTTAAATCTTTTTTTTATATAATTGTGCAAATAACTTACATTTTGAATTTTAAAAACTGTTGTATATATGAAACCACTAATTCATCAGCATTTTATCAATTATCACAATTATCAACATTAACATTTATTAACATTATTACTTATTAAAAAATGGCAACTATGTTTACATTTTATAAAATTTAGCTGCACCTCGTACTACATTATGAACAGATAATAGTTTACTATAAAAAATATTTGCTTACAGTAATAAAACCAATGACTAATTATAAAAGAAATATGAATCAAGTTTGAAAAGTAATGTTGCCTATGAAACTATCTCCATCTACTACTCCATAATGACATTGCACACGGGCATTATTTCTGTGAACGGTTAGTTCGAACTGAGCCTTACGTTCACCGAATGTACCCTATTAAAATTTTTTAATTTAAAAAGATAAATTTTTAATTTTGGTATTTAGGCTGTTAGAAATTACAATTTTGTTTAACGTTCTTCCCCTCTCCGGCTCCAAAAGTTCCCCCTAAAATTAAACAGGCCAATCAGAACGTTCGTTGCGTCTCAGGATTCCAATAAGTCACTTGTTTATAAGTCAACCAATAATAATGCGATTATTTTTGCAATTTTAATATGTTTGTTTAATTTGACCTCCCTCTCCTACCACACTTAAGCTTCGTAAAGGAACGTTAAACGAAATTATAAATTCAAGCAGCCTTATAAAGGATGAAAAATTTACCTTCTGCAGAGGATTTTTAACAGTCACGGCTTTAGAAAAGCACCCAAATTTTTTTAAAACCGGTTCTATTTTTTTTTTTTAGAATAATACTTAGAAATTATTGAATTAAAATATTAAGCAGGAAAAGGGCATTACCATCCTCTTTTATATTTACTCCATTCCATGCAACATCTACAATCAATTTATTGTGGCCAACTTTCTTGATTTTGAGTGGTAGAGGTTGGATAACAGAATAAGGCACTAATTTTTCATGAGAAAATGCGGTAACAAAGAAAAAGGTAAAGAATATAAAAATAGAGAGTAATAGACGATTCATTGTATATTAAATTATATAAGTTTTATAAAGCTTTTTTTTTTTTTTTTAAGATTAAATTTGAGTTTATAAGGCCTTTAGGAAATATTAAGGTTTGAGCTTTTATAAAAAATTTTTGAAAGATGACTATACTGTATAAGAAATTTTATTTATGCAAAAACGTCTTTCTAATTAAGGATTGCATATCAAATGTTTAAATATTAAAAAAGTACGCATTTATTATAATGAAAGCAATATTTTAACAACGTTGGATGAATGTATATCAATTTCATATGAATATAATATTCAATAATTATCCCGAATTATTAATTATAGTTCTTTTTATGTGGATTTGCGCATTATTTTGGCAAAAGAACGCATCGATTGTAATGAATACATGATTTTAACAACGTTGGGTGAATGTTATAATTTTCATATGAATTTAATAAATATTCTAGTTAATTTTTAAAATGAATTTAACTTCGAATTAAGGAAAATATTATACGCATATATATGTTCTGCCTCAGATCGATCTTTGCGTCAAATTGACACCGGCCTAAATTAGATTAGGGTTAGGGTAAAATTACGGTAAAGTTAGAAGTTAGTTTAGGCCAGTTGTTGCAATTGATAGTCATCTGACGTGCGTCGGATTCAATCTGACGCAAGTTTTAATCTGAGGCACAACATATACATAACAAGGTTGCTATTTTATATTTAACGTTAAATAGGATCTTCTGAATTCTTATTTTCCCACATTCAGTATGTGTTTTGGGCGCAATTTAATTTTTTATTCCAAATGTAGCCAAGCTAATATCAAGGATCCACGAACACACATACCTTTAAAAGGTTAAGTTCATATATACCTCATGTTTGCCAAGCAAACGATTAAACACTCAAAGTACATCGTATAAATATTTCACAGCTTGTAATTATTCTCGCTCGGATCTATTTATTGACATTATTAATTAACTAGGGTTGTATCGGTCCTGAAAAAGACCGGTCCAGGACCGGTCCCGGACCGGGACCGATAAGGACCGTGAGACCATTAAAGGACCGGTCCTGTGATCGAGTGTGGGAATTTTGGATTTAGCGTTTGGGATTGGCATTCTCAAATTTCTTGATCAGGTGTAACGTAGATCATATGGGGCCATTGCAGTAGAAAGGGCCGAAACTCGGAAATATATAATTTTGAGAAAATCATGTTTATTTTTTCGGACTGAATCAAAAATTATGCGATTTGATTGGTTGAACATATCGGGTAATCACGTGACATACAAGTCTTCTAAAAACTTTTTTTTAAAATATCTTGATTTTTTATTATGCAAACCAATTTCCATTTGTAATTGAAAAGTATAATCTTGAAAGAACTCAAATTTGATTGTTAGGGGAGTTTGGGCCCTTTCTACTGCAACGGCCCCATATGATGCTTGTTTACATCTGACAGTAAATAAGTACGTCATTTTTGGCCAATAAAATCTTAAAATCTTATGCATTAAAATTGACGTAATCATTAAAGGACCGTTATGGGACCGAAGGACCGGACCGGACCGTGACCGTAAACACTATGATAACGGTCCTCTTAGGAACCGGACCGGACTGATGCATCCCTAGCTAAATCAATTATACATCAAATGCATTGATGTATGCTAATTAAGTTCAATATCCAGCATTATATGCTGGTGTGCTTCCAAATAAATATGAATCACAAGTGTGCGATCCTGTTCGTATCCTTTTATATTTCCTCTATTTCCATCATATTCCCTAACTAACTATAAATAGCAATTTCATAATCCTATCTTTGGGGCTATGCTACATGTGAAGATCCTCGCGATAATAACCTAAGCATGACTTTGTCATGCGTCAGGTTATTTTACGATTTAAAAATTTCTCATAACATGAATAAAATGATTTGTAATTGTACAAGTTATTCATGACGGACGGCAATTTATAATAATAAGATAATATAGTAATTTACGAAACATTGAAACTTTTATTTTGACAATACTTTCTAACAAATTTAATATAAATATAGAGAAATAATTTATTTCAAAAGCACTTACTATACAATCATCAAAAAAACGGGTTGATCACAAATTTTATTTGACATTTATAATTAAGATTCACATTGATAGTGTAGCTATTAAGGTGGAGAGCATATACGTTTAACCGAATAGTTATTAGGAGATAAGTTTCTGATTTACTCGAATAAAGGTCTCTTCAGCACTACCTAGCTTACTTCCTATATTTTTCTTTAAGTAAAGTCAAAGGAAACTTCTCCACTTATATCCTATTGTATTGTATTGGGTTCTGCTGTATATCTTTATTGAAGTCAAATTCATTCGTTTATATACATTTGAATTTAATATACAACATGTTAATGTGTTGTTTGGCACGTTAACGTGTTGTTTAACACGCTACGTAATGGTTCAACTAAGCCTAGCACGTTGAGAATGTACTCCGCGCCCCTTATGTTATGAATATTTTACAAAAAAGGGTTGATTATATGTCAATAATCAAGTTTACACAGATTTTGACTAACATTTAATGAAATATACAAAAATAGAAATGAAGTTGTCGCATCGCACATTTCTGGCCATCGTAATTAACATCAAATTAAATAATTTATCTTCATTACATTCTAGTCTTTTAGGCTAATCAAAATGTGATGATATACTATATATTATGGTATCACAAGCCTATCCATGCATGTACGTATTGATTCTCGCACACTTATATAAAAAAAGCAATGCAATTCATTCTTTACAATAATTATGAATCTTATTCTTTTATTAAAACGGATAAATACGAACTACTATTTATTTTCTAATAATTTTATTTTATTAACTGAATAGATCTACTTATTATCCTGAAACATGAGATTTTCTCCCATAATCATGAGTTTCAATTTATATCTTACTATCACATGATTAAACTAATTTTTTACATCCCACATCACATAGGGCTAGGGATAGCATTTATATGTCACCTGCGTGATATCGGTTAAATGACATTTAGGTAAAATGAGGATTTCCGATCAAAATGATTGGTAAAAATGTGTAGGACACTCGCAACGAACGATAATTTTATTATAAGAGGGGGGATGTTGATGAAAATTTCCACACACTAAAATCTTGGACCAAGAAAATGTTAAAGTATTTACTACACTATCCTAACCAAATCTGATAAACTTCATTTAGTAGTATAACAATAAGATTTGGTAGATGTCAAAGCAATATTCTTGATTAGATGTATCGATATATTAAGTAAAAAGAAATCATACAATCGCAAGTAAATTTACATGTAGTCTATAATATATAAAAATACATCATCTTAAAACCGCTATAAAACGTTAAGCACAATCAATCAAATTCTATTGAGTTTACATCAGCATGAAAGCATCATTTTATAATTTTAGGAAAGTTTATTAAATATAACATATCATTAAAGACGTGTCTACCCTTAATTATCATTTATTCTAGTCTCAATCGTCTTTTTCATTATTATTATAGATTTACTTGATTATAAAACTAATCTCCACAAATTAAAATTGGCCTCTGATTAATTACAAAACATATCAAATATCAATATTTTATTTTTCAGCGAAAAATTTTTTATTATGATACAGTAATTACTAAATATTACTAAAATATTGTTACAAACTAATATAATTATAAAGGTATTTACATTTTAATAAACGTATTAAATGTTTATTTTTACATTATCAAATTATTTGACGGTTCATACATAGTTCAAGAGGATCCTAAGGAGCCATTAGCGAAATTGTGGAATATATAGAATGATGAAATACTCCAATATTTAAGCATAGAGAAGCTTATCTATGGTGGATGGAATTTTAAATCCATTATTGATGATGATAATTTTAATCCAGAATATGATATTTATTAAACACACATTAAACTTCACTAAGTCCGAGCAAATAAAAGCCGTACAGAAATAAGACAATATACAAAAATTTTTAAATTTTAAAAGAGCACCTAATTATACAGCTATATTAAGTTCAAGACTTCAAGACATAAACAACTTAGCTAAATATTATATACCAAAATATTGTATGGATTATACTGTATTAAATTAAAATTAATAATATCATTGCATGTTCATGTAATGGAACCCGTAATGTATCTAGTAATGACGTTTTTATAAATGTTATTAGAATGTATTATCCGATTTTCACTTATTAAAATTGTTCTATCCGTCAAACAATGAAATCCCTATTCCAAATAGTAATGATATAATTATCTGGAGATGGCATACGTATAGATAAAATAGGGACTTGTTTAATGGGTTTTTGAGCAAGAATTTCAAAAATATAAATTTCATACTTCAAGTTCTTATTATCTTTATCCATAGAATTCAACACCAACAGTTTTAATTGGGCAAATGCAAAATTTATTATATGGAAACCAATAGATTTTGGCTTAATCTATATAGAAAATAAAGATATCCAACCGGTACATATGTAAGGAATACAGATTCTGAACGATATAAAGAATTATTAATAATGATATTATTTCCGTATCTAGCAATGGTGTTCATTTATGTCTTTCTGGCATAGCCAAATGCGGGTAAGTTGTACGTTAAATGGATTTACTTCAAGTGGAAAACATTTTCATGATAATAAATAAGATCATACGTTTAATGAAAAATAAATATTATATATTTTTTTTGAATATTTTTTAATTATAAGTATGAAATCAAAAAATTACCGGTTGATATCACTACTAGGGGTCATTGCAACTTGTTCATTGTTATTAGGACTGCAGTTATTGGCTTTCGTATTATGGAGTCATCTCGACAATTACACCAGTAGATTAAAGTTAATGCATCTTTTTTTTTTTAAAAAATTTTGAGTTTATAAATCCAGCAATATCCATCACCTTGTTCTATAAAAAATACTATTTTATAACCTAATTCCTTATAATGTTCATTTATATTATTAGATTTATTTCATTGTCATCTTGAGTTAATCGAACATCAAAGTTAATGTAAAACTCTAAAGAATCACTTTCACATTGTCCATTTGTCCTTTCTAAAGATAATAGAGAATTATAAATAAATTCATTAATACCTTCAAAAGTAATAGTGATTGATATCTTAAATTATATTCCTGATTTGTACTTGTTCCCGAACTTGAATGGAAGTCTTTTTTGTTTTTTGATGACATGTTTGACATGCTGCCACTTGTTTGTTTCTCTTATTTAAAAAGTTTTTATAAACTTGCCAAGTATGGCATTGATCACATTGAATAGTCCATTTTTATTATTTCGATTAATTTTTTACCTTATTTTTTTTATTTTTATTTATTTTTTTTAAATAATTATTTAACAATCATATAACGATAATTAAAAAAATATTCAAACAAAAAATTAATGTTATCATTGTGATATCAGTTCTAGGTGTGCTGGTGCATATTTACTGTAGGTGCATATTTTCTGAGTTATATTCCTTGTAAAATTTTAATCTTATTTTCAAAATTTAAGGTTGTAGGGACACAGCGGCGCCTCACTTACACTTGTATAACATAAAAAATTGTAAAGTTTCTGAGTATTATAATCAGATAATTAAATGTGAATTTACGTGTAGTTTAATTATGCATATTAACAATAAATATCAGTAATATTTAAATTTTATTACCCCGAAGTATAATACCTGAACTTCTATTATTGTACCTTCCTTAGCATTATAACGAGATATAAATAAGCATATCCCTCAAAAAGTTTACTTAGACTATATCTCCCTATTTTTTGTAACACTCTGTGATCTGCAACTTGATGGGTAGACCGAACAATTTCCGTTATTTGAAGGTATAAAATCCATAAATATGCAACATTTATTGATAAAACATGAATAGAAAACACGTATTAACTTCTTTTTATAGGTAGATTATAATATCCCAGCATTATTGTTTGCAAATACAGTAAATGCACACATATTATTGAAATGGTTGCGAGCAAATCTAATTTTATAATTTTATGTTTCTTAATTTTCTATTTAAACAGCACTATAACCTCCATACCGCTATATAAATTGATTTATTGCGATGAAATAGGAAGATTTATAAAAGTTTCTCCCAAAATTTCTATGAATTTAAAGACTTTCAGCAAATTTTCTATAATTTTTTTTGTTTTTATAGATAAGGTATATACATTAAGAATGAAGATTCATCAATACATTGGGATGCATTATTGCTCGAAAATTAATCGAACCCAGTTACAAGGTCGCCATGTTAGAAGCAGGAACAAGTGAATTAAATCCCACAAGCTCACATCTTAAAAATTCCTTTAGATTCCAGAAGGATATTAGCTTGTTCTCAGTTCTTACATCAGGCGACGTTTATCCAGACACAATCGACCAAACTTCTATTTTGGAAACTGGGTTAGCTAAATTTCAATATATTATAATATATACAATGATTTTTTAATATTACGTTATTTTTTGAAACATAATGAACGATTCATTTGAATCACAACCCGGATCAAGATCGCCGATTATATCTTCAAGCCGCAGCTGCGAAATACAGTGTTAGTGGCATGGGTACTCACTGGACTTGTTCAACGCCAAGGCTTCGTGAAAGTGAACAGTTTAGTAATCTCGTCCCTGAAGAAGAAATGGTTAGAGAAGTTTTACAATATCCTTATTTTAGTCAAGTAAACAACATTGATTTTTCTTTGTAGGATGAATTATACAAAGAAGCAGAAAATTATCTTAACATTTCAAAAGATCCCTACAATATCACCATATTACAGACAAGCTCCAAAAGTACAGTACACTACGATGAGGATATTCCTCAGACATTACCCCTTGCCGTCTGTTTTGAAAAAGGAGATAAACCTGATGCACTATCCTTTAATTTTTGGAATGGTTCTTACGATATAATTCGTAAAGAAAATTTCAAAATCAAAAATTTTACTTTGATTGTAAATATTACAGTAAATTTTATTTAGATTAATTATAAAAGAAAATGGATTATCTTCTTTGCTGGACCAACATCTTGCTCAATTTCTTCACATTAAATTAATATTACATCTATCATTGATGGATTTATGACCAAAAACCTACTCAAACATTATCAGAACAAGGTTTTTATAAAAGCTAAAGTTTTCATTATTTGTACCGGGGCAGTGCTTACCCACAACTACTCTTCAACCTATTATTAAAAATTCAAATTGGGATATTGAAATTCCTGCTTTAGGAAAGAATCTTTGTAAACAAATTGTCGCTTATTGTCAGGTAATGTAATCATAATTTTGAGCCATTTATAATTTATACTGTATTTGTTCTTATCGTATGGGTCTTATGTAACAACCCGTGCTTTTTTTGAAAGCTTATCGTACGGGTTTATATGAAAATCATGTGACACATGATTTTCATATAGACCGGTGTGAATTTAGTTATTTACAAGCAAAAACTGAATTCGGTTTTTGCTATAAAACTATGTATTAATATGTGAGTTTGGTATTTTTTTATAATTGGACAAAGACTTTTGTTTAACTGGGTATTTTTTATAATTGTAATAGATTGGGCGAAGACTTTTATTAACTGGGTATTTTTATAATTGTAATAGATTGGGCGAAAACTTTTATTAGCTGAGTATTTTTTTATAATTGTAATAGATTGGGCGAAGACTTTTATTATCTGGATATTTTTTATAATTGCAATAGATTGGGCGAAGACTTTTATTATCTGGGTGTTTTTTATAATTGCAATAGATTAAGCGAAGACTTTTATTATTTGGGTATTTTTTTATAATTGTAATAGATTAGGCGAAGACTTTTATTATTTGGGTATTTTTTTATAATTGTAATAGACTGGGCAAAAGTTTTTATCTAACTGGGTATTTTTTTTATAATAGTAATAGATTGGATGCCGAAGATATATTATAAATTTTTTGTTTTTTTTTACAAGTAGTTAAATGTGTTTTTTTTTAAAAAAAATTTAAATGGTTGGAACAAAGACTTCAATTAATTGTGCATCATTTAATATTGTAAATAGCTTGGACGAAGATTTTTAAAAAAATTATAATTGACTAGAACGAAACTAATTAGTCGTGTGTTTTTTAATATTGTAATTGGCTGGAGTGAATAAATTGTAATTGGCAGAAACGAAGACATCAATAAGTTGGTTGTTTTTTAATATTGTAATTTGTTAGTGTTTTTTTTTAAAATTGCAATTGTTGGGCAGCGAAGGTTTATTCAATGCAAAAGTTTTTTTTATAGTTTAATTATTATTATTGTTAAGTGATGCACGGGTTGTTATATCAAACCTATACGATAATATAGTTATTGTATGGATATGTGTGTGTAAGTTAGTTACACACCAGTTCATATGAAAGCACGTGGCTGAAGGCCACGTGATTGAATATGAATTGGTGTTTAACAAACTTACACACACATATCCATACAATAACTATAACTTATAACATAGGATACCATCATACCGAAATCAATGATTTATTGAATTCAACTGAATGATTATTGCCCAATTTTTAGGATTATAATATGAATTTTTGAAATTATTTCCTGAAAGAACAAAATCCGAATAAATTGGCACCAACTATGTCCATTCAGGAAAATACCTTCAAGAACTTTAGTTACATGGAATTATTAGTTTCCTCAGAATTTATGAAAACAGTTGTGCAGTAATACAAAGCGACCATATTTTCGGATCAGTCTTAAAATAACCTACCATACAACATAGATACCATCTTACTGAAATCAATGATTTATTGAATTCAATTGAATAATTATTGCCCAAGTTTTTAGTGTTATAATATGAATTTTTGAAACATATTCCCGAAAGAACATAATCCAACTAAATTGGCCAGCATCAACTATGTCCATTCAGGAAAATGCATTCGATAACTTTAGTTACATTGAATTTTTAGTTTCCTCAGAATTTATGAAAGCAGTTGTGCAGTAATTCAAAGCGACCATATTTTCAGATCAGTCTTAAAATTGTCTATCAGAGTATTTTCATTGAATAAAAATTTGTGCCAATGGAGTTGAGTACTACGTATTAGTAAGGCATATAAGTCGAAAGTTGCATTCCTCTGAAAAAAGTGTTATAAAAATAATTGGAAAAATAAAGTGTAGAACCATAAAATAATTGTATGCCCACAAAGTGTATCTACTAACATTTTCATACTTTCAGGTTTAAGATCATTATTACTTGCAAAGTGCCTCTGCTAATGCTTTTATTCCTCTATTGCCAATGTTATTAGAGCTAAGATCTAAAGAAGTCAGCAACGCGTTCTTACAAAGTGCTTCTGCTTATGCTTTTATTCCTCTATTGCTAATGTTATTAGAGCTAAGACTTAAAGAAGTAGGCGATGCATTTTTACAAAGTGTCTATACTAATACTTTACCATATTTTGAATTAAGTTGATTATCGTGAAGATTCAAAGAATTTAGAGTAGTGTTCATGTAAAGAGCATTCGCCAATGCTTATACTCCATCTTGACTAATATTATTAATACTAAGTCAATGCAGCGTTGTTAATAAAAAAGATTCCTTGTACATTTTACAATTAATGTATTAATGTCTTTTAACCCTAACTTGCTAACTTCAGGAGGTTAGGTTATTTTTAAAAAAATGGGTGAGCGGTGAATAATTCACCCGGGTAATGAATAAATTATTTCTTATTATAATATGTTAAAGAAAAAATAAATTTTCTTTTATAACTTGGATTTTTTAAAAAGCAATTGATTTGATTATATGTCATGATTTTTACTTCGATCAACAATAAATTAGATTCATACGTTGTAAAAGATCAAATTTGTCTTAAATAATATTCAAACTACATTTAACGTTAACCATTTTTGAAAAAAAAGAGTATGACAAACCACTATTCGGTTTATATACGTACTAAATTTGATTCAATTCACACAAACATGTTAGCTAAATTTTTCGAGAAACTTTCTAGTAATTTAAATCAACTTCTTAAAGATAGTGACGAATATGATGTTATTTTTGAAGTTGGTCAAGCTCCAAATATTCATGCATTTAAAGTACATTCTATCATCCTAAATACTCGATGCTTATATTTTAAAAATAAATTAAGTACAGTTACTTGTAATGACAATAATGTGAAAATAATAAAACAAGCTAATATTTCAACTGAAGTATTCGAAATTATCATCAAGTAAGTATTATTAGCATGCAATGTATGACACTTAATTTAGATTTTAAAGAATTTAATAAATTTCAATTATAAATACTTTAGATATATTTATAGTGGCAC